>JABUQX010014213.1:85000-107500 GCA_015478945.1 Trachelipus rathkii
TTCTGTATTTATAACTGCAGGAACCGAGTCATGAACAATTTGGAGGGGGAAGTAAAATTTGATCATATCACGAATAATATACTACTGACGGACAAAAAATGGCAAGTCTTGTTAGAAAAGACAAAATCGAGTCAACCAACTGAAATTCTACCTGCCGACTGACCTCACATTTCCGGAATTCTTGTTTCTACTAAGAGGATTGAACAAAGTGCTATAAATGCACAGAAAAGCTTCTTCATTTTTAACTGATTTTAATGTCATTTTTTAAAGAACGTCTAATTCTTATGCGATTTTTGTGTTTAATAGTTAAATAAAAAATAGGTTCAACAGCATTTTAGGGGTATCCTTCTGTCTATATATACATATATATATATATATATATATATATATATATATAATATATATATATATATATATATATATATATATATATATATATATATATATATATATATATATATATATATATATATTTTTAATTCAAACTTCAAAGAGTAAACATCCGCATCCGCATCCGCATCCTCATCTACTTTAAGATCCGCATCCGCATCCTCTTTAAGATCCGCATCCGCAAACAGTCAAATTTTGACATCCGGTCCATCACTAATTATCATTCAGTCATCACTATATATATATATATATATATATATATATATATATATAAATATATTTATATATATATATATAACCTTATATATATATATATATACCTTATATATATAGAATGAGGGTCTGTGAATGTATGTGTGTGTGTGTGTGTGTGTGTGTGTGTGTGTCGTGCTCGTGTGTGTGAAATATGTGGAATTTCTAGATGAAATTTTGTAAATACGAAAATGATGGTTTTAAAGTGATATTTTAATTAAGGGAAATGGCAGTTCCCTAAGAAAGAAAAACAATAGCATCAACATAGGATATCTCTGGAGATATAGTCCATCAAATAAATTTCCTTTGCAAAGCAGATAGAGTATGTTTAAACGATGATAATAGTACAAGTCGCAAGTAAATTGGTCAAGTACAATCAAAGTTATGACAAAAGAGTAGTTTGACTCATATAATTTAGACTGACTAAAATTTTGGTGCTCAGAGAAGAGAATATTTTTTCGGAAGACTTTTTTTGGTGAATATTTTTTATTTGTTTCTAAATTTTTTTCATTAAATGGATAATGAGTTCTTTTATCGGACAAATAACAAATGTTTATATAGAAATATATAAAAAATATATAAAAATATATTTTAAAAAAAGATATTAGTAATGTCTTTTAAAAATAATAGTTTTTCTCAACACAAGTCTATCTAACCGATCGTTTGATAATTCATTTATTTAGGGGCAATTCCAACTTACTTTTGCGTTTTAATAAGAGTTCGAATGTAATACAATGGAATGAAAACTTTCGCAACAGTCCTTCAAGGCTCCATCCTCTCATCAACATTTTTTAATCCATTTATGCACGACCTTCCAAGCCACACATCCACTTCCATAAAAATTAATAGCTATGCCGACGATATAACAATTACAGCTCAAAGCCACTCCAAAGACACAGCACGCATAGAGTTACAACAGTATATAGGCCAGCTAAAGACCAACTGGAGCAGTGTCTGGCAAAGTACAGAATGATGGATTCCTCCTAAATTCTTCACTAACGTTACTCACACCTGATAGGGAAGAATCAAATTTTCAAATAATAGAATTTCTCTTATTAAACAGCCCACCATCTTGGAATTGACTTTCGACAAACATATGACAATTACCCCTAACATAAAAAACATTACATTCAAAGCCACACATAAATTAAAAGCATTTAGAGTTTTAACAGGAACAAACTCTGGCCAGCACAACGAAACCAACTCTATAGAATACAGATCACCCCTCCAAACATTACAACATCAATCCGTACCTAGAAGGATGAAAGCTACACCAGCGGAATATTATTCTGACATTAACAACAACTTGCCCCCTACACGACATGACACCCCACATAATTAAACACATTTACACTCCGATGACCCAATATCTATACCAAAGCAATACCATACTCCAAGCACGTCCACCCGAAATACCCAACACGGAACGAACCTTGCATCACCATGTACAAGTAATGTTATCACAGCTCTGATATGGGCACCAGGAATACAAATTTAATTATTTAAATGATCCTTCTCCCTACTTTTAAAGATACCATTCTCGATCAATTGACAACAAACCTCTCATTGTGGATTGCCCTGTTTCAGCAAGCACCAGATGCAATTTCAGTACCCTTAATTTAATAGATCTCTGGTTACAGCCGGCATTAGTGGCGGGGTATCTCGGGGTCGCCCGTTTTTCGTAGGAGGGGAGCGAAGGTCGACAAAGTATTATATATATTATAATATATATGACCCAAAAATGATCGGGGTTATAATATATATATATATATATATAGTATTATAGAGGGAATCTGGGAGAAATCTATATATGATGATGGTCCAGGAAGGTCTAAGTGGCACCCGATGGGCATTAATATCCCACTATACCTCACCGGTGTTTATCTATGTAAGGGAGTGGTGCTTTATCACTAGAGCTGGGCCTGTCCTAATACTCTAAACTTTTCACTCCTCTGAATGTTACTATAAATATTAACCTTAAGTGAAGCAATAATAATAAATAAATAATAATATTAAAATAAATATAATAAAATAAAAAAAAAGCAGTTTTACCTTATGCTATTGTACTAGGAAGCGCGGCATAATGTCTTATAATTATATACAATCTCACTATATATACGTAAAATCAAGTGAGGAAAGCCCCGCTCGTATGAACGTGACCTTACTTAACTATAGTCTCATATTATTATTAGAGACTGCTCACTTTAGTAAATTTAGTATATATATCATATATATATTATATATATATATATATTAACAATATATATATATATAATATACCCTCACTTATAATATAAATAAATAGAATATTTATATATCTATATATATTTTTATATTATATTTTATATGAACCTCCCTTCTATAAGGTATATCGTATATTATATAATATATATATGATATATATATATATTCCTATTATGGATTATAATTATAAATATAATACTTGAGAGTGATAATGCTCATATATAATGCACCTATAGTATTTCATTATTAGTAATCAAGATCTATTACAAGAAATATATTTTAAGGGGCTGGTATTATACGGTATTGTAAAAATAGTGTATTGCGAGATTTTGGTTGCTATTGAAATATATTTTAGACACTCACTAAGGATTGAGCATGAGAAAACTAACAAAGATTCTGTGGAGACTTTTTTTACCTTAACTTATTAATTTTGCAAAAGAGAGATAATGGAAAGAAAGATTAAGCTAAATTGGTACCAATTATCTTGTGGCTATAGCGATTCTGTGGTCTATAACTCTAGTTCATACCTTAGGATAAATAGATGGATTTCCTCCATTTCTTCATCTTTTTCATAAAGGAAAAAGAAGAGAGAACCTTAAGTACCAGTGGAATGACATAAATTTGGTGATTGCAAACCTCTTTTGACCAAACATATATTTTCAATACAATTTTTTATATATATAATATCTCTCTCTCTAAACATCTCTCAATGCGCCTTTCTTCGCGATCGAGTCTCACTTCTCTCTCGATGTCTCCATTCGTCCGCGCTTTCCGTCTCCCTCTTCAACCTCTCTCTCTCTCTATCTCCTCTTCTCTCATTTTATATAGTCATTCCTCATACTCACTATTCCTATTATGGGTTTCTACATACTACTTTACTTATAATTTATTACTTATAACTGTCATGAGTATCAGAGTTTTCATCCCCATCTGGTCGCTGATATCGCAAGTTAATCAAGTAGTATATATACATCATTACTGGTTAGTAATAGTATTATTGAGGATGACGGGTATATATATATAGTAGGCATTTTATGTACCTTGTGATACTCGAGTGGTGATTTTCTCGGCGCACGATTTTGACTTTGCGAGAGCGAATGGGAGGTTCGTACGATGACTTATCGTGTTTCTCCTCTCTCTTTTAATCTGGAACATGTGCGTTACAGTATAGAGGTTCTTTTTTACGTGAATTACTCTTTTCAAAACTATATTTAATTATTTAGTATACTTAAACTATATATATATTCAATTCACCATAATCTATATTATATCTCACTAATATGACTGAATTAATACTATCTAGCTATACCCCTGTGTCAAACTATATATATAATATATATATTCATTTATATATGGCTATAGTGAACATCAATATACTTCTAGGCATTAGGCATTCTTACCTTAACCTAAACCCTCACCACGTAGACAATGTAACCTATACCTACAAAATTATAACTCACAACCTCATACCGCACCACCCTACCTACTAATCTAACTATATAATAATTATTAGAGAGCATGAAATACATTAAAAGTAATAAAGAGTGCCTCTCGTCTTCCAAGCCTTCTGGAAAATTAATCACATAATAATAATAATAATAATAATAATATATATATAATAATCACATAATTAATAATGAGACCAATAATAAATAATGAGGGGAATAAACTAATAATAATTAGAATGAGGAATAAGATAATAGTAGGAAATTTAACTAATTCCCGGAATAGATAGGATAATAATATATACTATATAATAATAATAAATGAATAATAAGTAATAATAATAACTAATAATGAGATGCAACGACCTTGTAAAATTTAACTATTATAGTCAAATCATTTCTACTTAAAATAAATATAAAAGAAACGAAAAAAAGAATAACGTATCTTTGATAAACATTTTCTTTTAACACCACACACTCACAATACGAACTATTACTTAGCTTATGACTAGGCCCAGTGCGGCAGCGTCTTCACCACCGGGGTTGGGCGCGAGCACCACCATGCGGCTCTGAGAAAGCGCGTCGAGCTGTGTGGCGCTTCAGCGCAATTACCACGTGCGGGATTTAAAACTCTCGGTGGTGACTGATTTTTCTTATTTCTAGGTTTTTCTATAAAACATACTTTGTTAAACGCGGTTCTCTCTCGAGCTCGTTCCCTCGTAACTTGTACTTAGAGCAAGACTGCTCTGAAGTACTTAAATAAGAAAACCACATTTCCAGCACAAGTATTTAATGTCGAGGCTCCGCAATCGAGCCAAGTACGAAATCCCACTTTGCATCTTGTTCTAAAATGAAATATTACTAAATCCAGAGCGACGTGCCCATTGAGGAAAGACTAGAGATTGTATGTTAAAAATCCTCAACCCTGCGGTTGGCAGAGCACACATGCCTCTGTGTTCGACAGAGCTTTGTCCCTCACTCTAAAAACAATGTGTTTCCTCCCACGCAGCCATCTCGGATATTAGGTAGACCACGCCGCGGTTGTCGGCTCATTGCTATCGAGAGAGTGAAGGGCTCGAGTCACATCGGCAGTCTCCATTGTGCAGTGGTTACTGCTAGTCGCGTCCGCAAATCGTGCGCGTGTGACAAAAGTGCCCACTCGAAGCATAAAGTTACCTGTATTTTTCAAACCAGCCGTAAATCCTACAGGTATTTTTGTAATCAATTTAAGAATTGTAATTATTTTGGTGGCTTTATTATTATTGTTGTTTGTGAAAGGAAGATAGTTATGTTATAAATGAAACATTCTTTCTAGGTGCCCTGTTGACATGGCTACAAAGAGAAGTCAAAAAAACGGAAGATGAAAAACCCTGAATTTATATAGTTGGGAAAAATTGACCGATAATTTCGCGTAAGTATCACTTACACATGGCGCGTTAAGACTCTTGTCTCTTATTTGTAAGGAAAAAATTGGCGCGCATTGAAAAGGGATTACATGGTTCTATAGCATTTGGAGCGCACTAACGTTTAAACATCGTTTTGTCCATTTATGTATCTCTGCATATATCCTGTCGGTTTGCAAGGAAGAATAGCAGTTGACGTGATCAAGAAGAGATAGAAAAATCAAGTTCTGTTTTAATTACTCCAGGGTGAACAATCTGAGCAACTTATGATTAAAATTGTGGCCAGGTTTTGTAATGGGTTTTTTAGTCAAGAAACCCCTCGCCTATAGGTAGAAGGAAACTCATATGCAATTTAGAGGCGGCACGAATACATAATAAAAGGTTTGTTCTAAAAATGATCACCAAGAGCTATTTGAATTTTCGTGCGGAGCAGAGGGGAAGGAAAAATAAAATTGTCTCCCGCGCCCCGCCCCCTTCCATTCTCTAAAAACACCATTTTTAAGCTCTACCATTCGTCTGAACTAAAACATTGAAGATAGGAACACTCAATAATGTCTCTTTGAATATAATCAATCCAGCAAAGGGTCGAACAATCTAAATTGTATTGTCTTATTACAAGTCCTTAATCAATAGCAGTTGACAGAGTCTTAGACCGCACATTATAATAATATTACATAAACAAGAGCAAGTTATCACTTTTCGCCTCCTCGATTTTATTTTGCATTCTCCCAGGTCTAAGAAGAACTTTTAGGATATTGCCTACCTCTCAATTACGTAACGTCATATCATACCGTGGATAGGATTGGAGAATATACCTGCCATAAAGTCCAGGCTAAATTGAGCCGACACGGTGAGTAGAGGGAAACACCCGCATACTAAATCTACCTCGATAAAATTGGTCTTGCAATTTAAATAATACAGGACGTGGGCCGAAAAGTAACGACAGGGCGTAAGAAAAACGGTATGTTGCTTTTTGGAAGGAGAAAATTAATCACGAATACCATTTTCTTCCAATTGCATCTTTATCATCAGAGCGCTTTATACGCGAGCGGGTAGCACAGTGCACACTCTCTACGAGAAGAAATTAGCTAATAGGTCCTATATGGAAATGTGAATTAAGGATTAATCAACTCAAATTCAGTCAATTGTCTCCACAGCCTTGCTTAATTCCATCCCGCCACTCGAATTTTAAGAGATTCTTTAGTTGAAATGGGATAATTACCGCCCAGCCCACCTTTCCTCGCTGCAGCTGACAAGTCAATTGGTTAAATTCAAAGAGGAAACGCTATTTGAGGATAACGTTTTTTCAACTTATCTTTACTTAACCAGAAAATTTAAAGCACTCTTTCTTCGTCGCAGAATTGGGTCGCTCTCTCACTTTTCTCACTAACGATATCGAGGCTCCAGTGAAGTACCAGACAATTTTATATCATTGTAGAAGTTACGTCGCGAGGAGCGTTAAAATTCGCTCTTAACCCTCGTTAACTATACAGGGGAAGCGTAAACACACAGGTTTCGATGTCTCAGGATAGTTATTGTCTACTCGGAAAACAGAGGGATTAGGCCTCTCTTTTTTCTCCGTCTAACGAATTGAGATAAATATTTTGACTAATCACCTCTCCAGAAGTCCGTTGAAATATAGCCCACATTCCCTGTTTCTGGGAAAAAATATGTGTAATAATGATACTCTGCCACATTCTCTGCTTATGCTTAAAAATCCCAACACTTTTAAATATGAGTGAAGGGCTTTCTCCAACCAGGTTTTTAGGAAATTTCAGAAAACCAGGGAAAAACAGTGACGTTAGCCTTTGTTTAAAAAGGAAATAAAAAAAAAAAAAAAAAAAAAAAAAAAAAATATTAATGCTTCTAATTAATCATATATTACCACCACATTTTCCTCCTTTTACACATTGGCAACCTTTTGAAATGCAATTGCTGGTATTTAAAAAAACAAAAGACACCCTCCCGCGGAGCACTTGAAGATTTTGAAACGTCTTTGTGCTGATATAGAAATATTGAGAAAAAACAATGTGAACTTGGTTCACAGCACAAGTGGTCTGCTTTGAAAGACCTGGAGAAGGCAGATGTTTTGAGTTTCTTAGACACTTGGAAAATAGTATTGCCCTATGAGTTCGATAGTTTTTGTTTGATAAAACGCAGAACGGTTTTGCCAACATCTCAGTCCTATATTTTAGATTATGGGTATACTTGGGGTCTCATTGGGGTGGGGCCATATTAATCCCATCGAGAGGTCACATTGAACCTTATAATAGTTTCCATATGCACTCACTCAAGTTTTAATATTCAACGTTACCCTAATTTATGGCACATAAGGACCCGCAAACTGTTAAGACGTTTATTGTGAGGATGTAAAAAATGTTTATAAGTTTACAGGTATATAAGGAGGAGACGAGTATAATGAGGATATGAAAGTAAAGATGTATGTGTATTACGTAGGATTGAGAAAGGTTATGTTTAAGAGATATAGTAATATTGACATAATCAAATATATATGATATAGGATTAAAAACGAAAAGAGTAAGGTTAGATTTCGAAATTAAAGTATACAAGAGTATAAAGAGTGTGGAAATGAAGAGAGTCGTGAAAGGTAAGTTAAATACCTCAAAAGCAAACGTACCTCGAATCAGATTTGAATGAGTATACGAGTTAATTTCTATGACTACATAGGCACAGCTTAGGTGTATCCTTAGTATTAAGTTAATTAACAAAAATTAAGTAACCTATACCTTAACTATATAGTTGGATAAAGTTTAAAAAATTTGGCTCTCAATAAAGAAAATTAAATAATCGTTGTACTGTTTAATAATTTGGCATCTTAATGATCATATTGAGTAGTATTGCCGAAGTACACACTAAGGCCTATTATTGCTATAAATAATCTCCTAGAAAAAAATATTTAACTCAAATCAAATTTCGCGAAATTAAAAATACTTACGTGATATAACATTCAACACTCGATACTATACACAGTATATATAAATTAACTAAAAAGCCATTTATATTATTCATATAATATATTATATATATATATATATTAATAATAATATTATTAATATTATATAATATATATATATTAATTAATATATATATATATATATATATAATTAAATAATTATATTATATATAATTAATATAATAATATAATATAATAATTTATAATATATATATATATATATATATATATATAATATAATATATATATATATATATAATATTAATTAATATATATTATATAATTATATTAATATATAATATATTATAAATTATATATAAAATAAAATATTAATATATATATATACTTAGAATATAATATATATATATATTATTAATGTTAATTTAATATATATATATTAAATTTATATATATATATAAAAAGCAACTCCACGATTGAAACATCAGTGGTAGTTATGACATCTAACCGCCAAACAAAGCGAATGAAGGGTTATACTCTTCTAAGTCTGTCTATATCTGTACATTGGTGTGTATATGTATATTGTGAAGGCTTACATCCTTGGATTATGCTTTGTTCCTGCACTCTAGATAACGTATAATATGTAGTGCATAATCCCCTTCCTAGATTATTTGAGGAGAGCTATCTGTCACCGATATGAGTTGGTGTGTTATTATATATACTTGTAATAATGGTATTAATTGTATTATAATATTTTATAACGTAGTGTGTGTCTCTCATCTGAGAGTATTGAGCTTATTATAGTATACTGTGTTGGAACAACAGGGGAGGGGATCTATAATTCCATACCCACCGTTAAAGGGAGATAGGAGTAGTGATCGAGACTAATCCACCTCAACGAATCACATACTAAAATAATATCTAAAAAATAGTAAGGCAAGTGAGGGTACCGGAGAAACCCTTCCCGTAGGGGAGGGGTAATATTTAAGTATTACTATCACCCGTAGTTCCCCGGAATGAGTATAGCCGAGAGACGACTATATACTCGTAAGAGTAGATAAAAATAATATAAAATAATAACCATATACACTACCCCTACCTTTTTTTATATATATGAGTGAGTACCACCCCCTAATAATAATAATATAAATCCCTCACCACTACTCCCCCTAAGGTAGCCCGGTATGTGATAAGTATTAATATATATATATAATATATACTCACTTTGGGATGTAAAATATTATCTTTAAGTTATAATAATAAACAAAATTTATAGAAAATCTTTTATTATTTTAACTGAAAGTAACTACAATAAAAGTGTCCTCATATAAATTAGGCTCTCATAATCATATTACTGATAATATATATTATTAACAATAAACATAATTTTATATATATTATAAGTTATTTATTATTTATTACATATTATATATTATATATATTAAAAATATTATTACCATAATATATTTATATAATTATAAAAATAGGGTGGATATGATATATATATATAGTGATTTAATCAATACAAAAATAGTATTTAATTTTTTCGCTGTAGATAAATTGTATAGTTTTGAGATAATAAGTTGGTATTTTTATTTATCTATGACACTAAAAATTTAGAGACCAGAGTCATTCCGCAAATGTATTCCTTTTCCCGGTAGCTTTTGTATATTTTTTTTTGAGAGAGAGAGATATGTAGATTGAGATATATGTGGTTTTAAACTGGATTTCACCATATATTAATATATTATATAATATTATCATCCTATATTATATATATAATATAAATATAATAATATATATATATATTATAATATTAATATAATATTATAATATATATATTATAATTATATATTTTAAATATTTAGTTTTAGACTTTTGTAATGTAAAGAAATTAATGTATATAATAATATATTATTATAATTATTATAAATATATAATATATATATTAATATATTAATATGCAGTGACACAGCTAGGCTTTATACGGAGGAACACATGATGAGCTCGTAGTGACCTCCTCTATTAAAAATAAAATAATATAATAGCAATACATAAGTTGAAATAAAATAATTAAATTTACTATTTATTACTATTTAAATAATGTTTAAAATATTATAAGAGTGAATATACTATGAAACAATGTAATATTTTTTAGCCAATAGGAAATTCAATTGATAATTTATTTCTTAGCGAAACATTATATTTTTTCTATAAGTGATCTATTGGACTGAGATAGTGATATAATTAGTTGATTTGTGCCTCTCACAAGAAAGCCATTAAGTATAACTATATATAAATAGCTTATAATTCTATAAACACTTAGTTTATACAATGGGCTAATCAGTAAAAGAACCTTATTCTTATTTTGAGTATATTTTGAGGATTTTTTCACTAACATAAGCCTTCCTCGTCGATAATTTGACAGAGAATATTACCACGTTATATTATTTAAAAAATTAAGTAAAAAATTAAATTATAAAAAAAAAAATATATATGATTTATGATTTTATATATTTTTAAGTTTATAATAGTATATAATATATATATAGTATATATATATATATATATAATTAATTATATATATATAATATAAATATATATATATATATTAATATTAATATTAATATATATTATATATTATAAATATATATATATATATATATATATATAAATTATATTAATATAATTAATATATTATATATATATATATAAATATTATAATTAATTATTTATAAAAATAAATTAGAGAACAATTAGAGAAAACGAAAGAGAATAATGGGGAAATGGAGTCAAGATGAAGAAGGAAGAAGGAGGAGAGAAGAGAGAGAGAGAGAGAGAGAGAGAGAGAGAGTATTAAGAGAGAGATGAGAGAGAGATTATAAATACTAAAAATTATCTACTATATATTTTTGTGTTATATACAATCTTTTAAGAATTGGAAAATTTATTTTTGTTTTTTACTAAATTTTGTATTCTTTTTATTAAATAATATAATTTAGACCTTCCGATATGATAATATATAGTAGAAAATCTATGCATTTTCCATAGGAGTAGAGAGAAGAACTAACCATGATAAAAATAATCTAACCATTTATAAATTATTCTTCTCGCACATCCAATAAACAACCTAATTATTATAGAAAACAAATCTATGTATGGGCCAATAGGAGCACACCTTAGGCTTATCATAAGGGAGGAACTCTTAAGGTTTGTCATGGTTAATGGGAAGTTATAATACTCACTTAGAGATCATTAGAACACTATACCACTAAAAGTTAAATTCGTATGAAATAAAAATGTTTACAAAAAAAAACAAAAAGAAAATAACGCACTCTTTTTATATCACATCTACAAATGTGGAAATCAATGAAAACACATTTTCTGGCATAAGCGAAAGTTGCAAGACATCGGGCTCTTAGGAGAGACAAGAATTCTTATGCTCTTTATAAAGTCAATGTAGATACGTAGAAGCAAGGTAAGCACTATTATTTTCACTATCTTACAAACTAACACGCTTAAATTAAAGTATAAAAGAAGCACCACTCTATTTTTTTATTTTCAAGTAACAATTCACATAAGAATTACACATATGTTAATATCCTCATTTCTTATATTTATATATTTTTATTTACTTTAAATATATATTATCAATTGCATGGAGGGAGTCATCATTATTCAAATAAATATAATATAGTTATATTATAATATTAAAATATTTTGAGATTATCCATTTACCTACAGTTTTATTACTTATAGAGCATATAATTGGTTTTTAATGTAAGGTTAATCTTAGTTTATATTCTCACTTATTCAAATAATATCAGATATTAGATTTTAATATATATGAATTTAATTTTATATAATCCGAAATGTGCATTAAGAACTAGTAAATTTTTATTATTAAATTTTATTTTTTTCATATAAATTATAAAACGAGTGTTTTATTTAAGATTACTAGACCAGTAGAAAAAAAACATCATAATGTATAAAAAAATTAATCCCGAATTGTGTAATATAATGTATAATATAATATCCGATCTTGAGAAATTTGCTCACTATCTGCATTTTGGAGAAAAGGTATATACGAGCCGTTTACAATTATTATAATATTTGATAATATAAAAAAGCAACAACTGGTTAGATATCCACATTCCGCAAACAGATAATTGTCGAAATACTCAAAACACGCTACCCCGCAACTCAAGCAAACAACAACTCCCACTCTCACACAAAAGAACATTAGGTATGATTTAAAACTCTTACTCACACATAATCTTTCATAAAAGTTAATACCGAACTAGATAAAGAGTCCGTATCTCAACTTACAGCACTGACAAAAGTCTCATCATGAAACATTACACCACATTAAACTAACCAATTAAGAAAATACTTGTTTAATACATTAACATAACAAAGAAAACATCGACTAAAGGAGACTCTCTGACAGCAAAATAATAATATATCGCCTACCATATCTGCGCACACTCAATAGAATAGAAAATACGTAGAGCTCCACAAAGACACACGAGTAGTCACGAGTGTCAAGGATCGATGTTCCAGACCTTCTCGATATACTATACTACAAGAACAGAATAAATTTAAGAAACACTAATGGAGAAAACAATAAGTCATAACCTGAAAGAAGTAAAAAACATATATAGCATAATTATAAATTAACGGTTCTCACTAACAACTTGCTCACAAAAACTAAATATTGAGCACCTCAACAACTCAAATGGTAAGCTCTAAAGAATAGGTAACACTAAACTCAAATACCCCTACATACCCTTCCCTAATAACAGAATGCAATAACATCCTCATGCACAATATTCCAATTATATCCTATAATAAACTCACACGCATGCAAATAATAGGATAAGAATATAAATACTTATATCACAAATCTATAAATTAACTACGTACTAGAAACTCACTACCTATAACGAGCCACATATTCACTCTACATCACTCACATAAAGTAAATAAATAAAATATATTTAATTAAAAACTCATACTAAAAAAATTTCCTACTACTGCTACTTAGGGAGTATATATACACCATAGAATACAGACATTACTACTAATCTTACCACAATAATACACTATTGGATCACGCTAAGCAAATATATAAGTACAATTCATCTACAGAGTATTTATCTATCAATAAATAATACTCTAGGTCTCTATATCTTACTATATCCCTCACATACATCAATCACTAGATAATAAAAGTACAATATTGCATAATAAGTGCCTCCCCATCGCTCTCGAATACACTTAAAGAAACACGATCTACATACCGCCTACCCAAGATTATCACCTATCTCAATTACTCACTATCTAAATCTGCTACTAAGGAGAAAATCGATACTTATAAAATTCAATAACTATAACCTATTATACACCCTTTCCCAAAATAATCTCATCAATAATGGGTTTATTTAAAATCTCACTCTACGTTCAAACAGCCCTAACTAACAATCACACAAAACATCGTAATGATTAAAAAACACCCTCCCACAGAAAGTACTAATGGCCATTTGATATTAGCAAAAGCCTTTGACACAATACCGCGAGAACATTCTAATCCCAAAAAATTCTAAAGGGAGTTTTAAAACTTCAATATCCAAAATCCTGAAATTGGTAAAGTTATTTTGAGGAACAATAATTTTCTTGCTCGTTTCGCTGCGAGCTAAGAACGTTTTTAATCAAAATAAGAACCACACGCTAAAAGAGCAACTTCGCTTGAACATTTGGGGAGGGCAAAGCCAAGATAAATGACCTGCTTAATACAGCCACAAATAGGAATATCTTATTCCTATGGTTTTTTCCACATTCAAGTGATTATCCTCAGAGGATTTTTTTTCGTCCTAGATACATACATCTAATGTTTTTGAAATTTCTTGTGAATAAACATTTCTCTTTCATTACTACTAGATGAAAAAATATTGCTCATGCTTCTGATAAAGTTATGTTGGTGGAGGTTGAAGGCTTTTTTTCTTAGGTAAGGTTTCTTCATTTAAAGTATTTATAAAATATTTAAGTAGTTGTGCCAATCTTTGTATACTATTAGATGTAAAGCATTTTTGTAGCAATCGAGATACACTATTAAGTTTTTATATTATCTATCAACAGTTTGAGATTATGGTATAATAAAGTTTATGTTTTATTATATCTAGAATCCAGTAATGTAGCTAGTGGCGCATGAAATCGTTTATTATTCCACAAGCCAATACCTTATTAATTATTCAATAGTGATAGAGTTTTTTATATTATTTTATACTATTACCTACTCCACTCCTTAGGCTTTTTATTTTATTATTTACTTTTAATATTTATTTACTCAGTAGTATATAGTAGTATATAGTGATGGTAGCTATAGTGATAGACTGGTTTTATTATAACGTAAATAATAAATATAAATATTCATTGGATTGCGAGTAATATGTTGTATTATTACTTGAAACAGAGCAAATACATTCGCGCAAGAGAATGAGCCAAATTATCGGAAATCAAAAAAATTTTTTACAGGTATCACTGCTATGTATACAATAAAATATATGATACGAGTGAACATAAATTGGTGCGAGATGAATACTCGAAATCGAATATTGTAATTATCTGTTACCTGTTCTATCCATCTTTAAGATGACTGAAATATAATTAGGTTATGGTATTAGGTTTAGGTATTATAAAGTTAGAATTAAGTATTATGAGTTATATAGGTTTTATATATAGGTTATAGTATTAAGTTATAGGTATTATGAGTTATGAGAGGTACAGGTCAAGGTCAGGTCTCAGGTCTAAGGTCAGGTAAGGTCAGTGAAAATAAAAAAATATATTAATTGGATCACTAAATACATCTAAATTTATATCTAAACATAGAGGCTATACCTGTAATGTAATAATATATTAGGTAAAGAGTTATATTTTATTAATGATTACCGAGCTACCCGTCCGAGGGTGAGGAAAAATATTCTTTTCCTAATATAATATAATATAATATTAATATTATTAATATATTATAAAATAAGATATATTACATATTTTTCCATATAATCTATTTATTAGTAATTTTTTTTATATTAAATATAATTAATAATAATAATAATATTATATAATATATTATTAAAATATATATAATATATATAATATAATTATAAATTATATTATATATTAATAATAATATAATTAATATTAATATATATATAATAATATATATATATATATTAATATTAATATAATATATATAAATACTATAATATATATATATTATTATAATATATAATATATAATAATATAATATATCAGAAGAGTGGTGATCTACAACTACCAGCACAATTTAGGGGTAGTATTCACTGCTAAAGCGCACCCCGCACCTTACAGAGAAATAACGTAAGTCCGCTTTAGCAGCTTCACTTCACTACACTTATAGATTATCAAGTAATAACATCAAAACCTTCAACGCTATAATAATATTCGCAAGTATCCGCTAACGTCCTGCACTATAACACGTCTTCCGCTAATAATATATATTATACTTTCACAATAAATATTTTTATATATATTAAAATATACTAAATATTATATAATATAACCTATAATAAATAAAAATTTATATATTATATATTATTATATAATGAAAAATTAGAGAATGAATATTATAAGCTAAACTAAGATTTAATCTCACTTCCTCCCTCAATGTCTGAACTATCAAAGGTACACATAAAGAAGATACCTAATATTACCATAATTTTTTCAAAAAGATTAGGTGCTTCTAAGTTAAAAAGCAAGTTAAGGCTTGAACGTACTCTTTGCACTCATAAATACCCCACCAAAATACAAATATATTAACTGACTCTACATGCCAAGTAACAGAACTAGGGAAATGGGGTATTAATTAATATATTTTACTGAAACAATTCAAGAAATTCTGCCTATGCTGAAATAGGGAAAGATGTCCTTGTGAGAGGAGTGCTGGTGTTAGTTCACTTCCCAGCAGTCCATTGCTATTTTAAGGTCCTCACCTAAATCATCCTGCGCATCCCTTCTGAAATATTTTGAACGCACCCATACATGTCCACTAATAACCATAAAAGAATGAGGTCATATTTCCGTCAAGAATCTTATTATAGTTAAGAAATATAAAATCGCATGAAGCCTCGACTCTAACTGCAAGTCGAATGCTAATGCTACTGATAAAATACTATGAGGGCTCACGAGTATAATTAATATATATATAAATATAATATATATTATATATTAATATATATATAATATATATATATATATATATATATTAAATATAATATTAAATATTATATATATATTATTAAATAATATAATATAAATAATATATATAAATTATATAATATAATATATATATATATAATATAATATATATATATATATAATCAGTTCTGCTGTGAAAAAAAAAAATTATATATAATTAAAATAATATATAATTAATATATTATAAATGAGTACTTATATATATATAATATAAAATATATATATTAATAATATATATTATATATTAAAATAATATATATATTAATATATTATATATATATTAATATAATAATAATAAATATATATATATTAAATATATATATATATTAATACTCATAATATTAATATTAAATTATAATATATATAGTATATAATATAATTAATATAATATATAATAAATATATATTATATAATATATATATATACTATAATATATATAATATATATATATTTTATATATATAATATATATATTTATATATAATATATATATAAATATTAATATTAAATATATATATATATTATATATAATAATATAATATATATTAATATATAATATTACATAATATATATAATATATATATATATATTATATATTAATATATATATATATATTATATATATTATATATATAATAATATATATAATATATATATTAATAATATAATATATATTTATATTAATATATATATTAAATATATATATAATATATATATTATTATATTATTAATTTATTAATATATTATATATAATATAATATATAAAATATATAATTATATATATATATAATATAATATATATATATATATAATATATATATATATTAAAAATAAAAATTAATATTAATATTTGTAAATATAAAATATATCTTTATTCCTTACATTTTAATAAAAAATAATGTAATATTTATATATAATTAATTAATATAATATAATAAATGGGAATTATATATATTATATAAAATAATATATTAAAATATTAATTTATAAATAATAAATATATAATAACATAATTAATAATATATATTTATTAAATATATTTTTAATATATAATTATATATATTAATATATAATATATATATATATATTTAAATGTTTAAGAAAGAATCATATATATAATTACTATATAGATATAGAAATGGATAATATAAGAATTATGCACTTGAGACCTTCTTCCGTGAAATATGAACCACCACCCGTCTCTTATGTTAAGCTGATCATTGAGAGTATACTTATAAATTAATATCATGGATGCGTTAATATCGCCCTTGAGAGCTATGCATCTACACAATCACTACAAAAAGTATGGATATTCAAGAACAGTTATAAAGCAGACCGAGTAATAGTAATACATCACTACAGGTGTCCAGCCTTACTCGCCAAACTACTGAAGAACCAGATAAGCACGGTTAGAGTAGATGTTAAATATTTAAGCATAATAAATCGAGCAATTAAATATAAAAAGAATGTTAAAAAGAAAGAAACATATAATGTAAGAATATGAAAGTGTAATAAGTAAATTAACTGCCTCTCTCAGAGGTAATTGATCATAATAAACAGCCATGTTTTATGCTTAGTTATCTAGAAAGGACAGGATGACTACGATTTAGAGCCATGATTATATTGGTAGGTATGACAAGATGGTATTTTCTCGATTATAACTCATACATCACACATGTGATTGAAAACGAACCTCTGAAGAGACGTATATGGGTGCCTCGCGAGCGAGCACGTCTTGCGCCTGAATAGGGTCACTGTCAAAAGGTGACATCGAAGTCGTTGTATATGCGGTACGCTTCGTATGAGCACTAAGTATTTTAATAACTGCCTATAAAGAATCCAACCGGGTGTATTTGATGGTTTGGAGTGCACTATTGTCTAGCAGTATCGTGGTCGATAGGGATGCACACAGCCGCCAGCTATGTATTTATTGCTCAGTACGCAGATGCAGGCGGTGAAGTAATCAATTTCCACAGGAGATAGAAGCAATGTTAAATTACTTAACCTTCTCTATTAAATGTTACTTTCTTTTAAACATAAATTATTTACTCCTTCATATGAGCATTGACATACAAATTTTTAACATTAAATATATATATATATATATATATATAATATATATAATATAAATTATATATATAATATATATAATATATATATATATTATAATATATTAATATATATAATATATATAATATATATTATATTATATCAGGCCGTTTCCTCCATAAGGTGCAAAGGGTGTAGCGACTACGGCATCACTCACTCATATATAATAAGCGTATAATTACCTTAGTATTTATTTTAAAATTAACTAACTTTAGATATAAATATAAGGATATTAAACTGTTCAATATAATTATCAATATTAAATATCAAAAAAATATAATAAAATGCTCTATTTTAAACTCCTCATTCGTATTATATTTATACATTGGCTATTACCGTTAATAAGATAAGAAGTCAATTAGTCATGTGCGACTAAAAATTTGATACTTTCACCTATATAATTTATACCATTGCTTCTATGTAATTTAACTTGGGTTCGTGAGACACACGATTCATTCTCGATATTTCAGGAGTTCGCCTACGCTATTTTTTATACGCTTATATTCTTCAAAAATTAACATGAAAATATATAGATTTGTAATTCTAGAAAAGATATAATAACATCGCAACATGGATTTTTGGAACCAGAGTGATAAGATGTACTATTGCTATTTAAATTTTATATTTTATATGCATGGGGTTACTATAATCAATTATATTAAAAATGTTATTTATTTATATTATGGTTATATAACCTTATATAATGAGTAAGTGAGTTGAAGATTATTTTTACGAGGAAATATAATTAACTTGAAAAATATATTTAGTATCTCAGAACTTGATATAAGCAGTATAACTAAAGTTTCTGTATATAGTAACATTAAAATTAAAAATTATAAGTATACTTCTATTAATTAAAATAACCAATAAGAAATTCTACAATAAGTAATAGCACCTTATATTTTCTAAATTTATTTTTTTTAAAAAAGGTATATGCGAGAACAAAAGAGTATAGCGGAAACTTTTTATTTGAATCCGCATCATGAGTATGCAGTCCGCTTATATTCTTGACGATCACCGTCACCCTCACGAGCTATGAATCCGCACCATATAATATATTAATCTGGAAGTAAACCGCTTCACGGAGCTGAAGACTAGCAGACTAGAGGTAATCACTAAATAGAGAGGAATATAGTGGCCATATATAATACTATAATCACCTAATGATATATGATAATTTATATATATATATATATAATATAATATTATATATATATATATAATAATAATATATAATATAATATATATATATATATATATATATATATATATATATATATATATATAATATATATATATATATATATAATATATATATATATATATATATATAATATATATATATAATATATATATTATAATATATAATATATATAATATATATAACTATTATAATATTATATGTATATAATAATATAATATTATATATATATATGATATATTATTATATATATTAATTATATAATATATTAATATATTATATATATTTATATATATATATTTAAAATAATTAATATATATATATATAATACTATAGAAGAGAGAGAGAGAGAGTAAGAGAGAAGAGAGAGTTAAGAGAGATGAAAGATGTACAGAGGTCGGTTAGAAATGAGAGGCACAGAGTAGACAGGATAAAAGTATTGTCATGAGTAAATATAGTCGCCACTGATATAATAAATTATATATATATATAATTAATATATATAAATAATAATATATATAAATTATATATATAATATATATATATATATATTATAATATTATATAATATATAATTAAATATTAATATATTAATATATATATATATATATATATAATAAATAATATATGATTTCTATGTAACTGGTAGGAAAGGATATTATATATTAATTAATTAATATATATAATATTAATATATTATCTATTATATTATATAATATATATATATATTAAATATTTATAATATATATATAATATATATTAATATATATATATATATAATTATATTATATATATATATAAAACGTCTGGATATACAACTTGTGAATCAAATATATCAAGGTACATTTAGCTTGACACAAACTACAAACCACCTGCCAAATCAGATAATAATATCTTATTATATATATTAATATATGAAGTACTATATAAGATAATAAGTTAAAGAAAAAAATTAATTATTCGTTCATAAAACTGATTAATTTTTCCATATTTTTATCAAAAGAATATATCGCGTCAAATTCATATTAAATTAAATACTACTACCACTATTTAACTGAGTTGTAGGTAGATATTAAGTAATATATTTTCTAAGCGTGTCCTACACATCACCTAAAAAATTAATAATAATTTAATATATTTAGTAAATATTCATTGAGGTCATTTAAAAGTATTATACGTGAAAATATTATTATGATAAATGCTAGACTAACAACACAAGTAGAGCGAGCCTAAGCACAGTTGTTGTATGTCATTTAGACCGTATCCCGTTACCAGAAATTATATAACTAAAATTCTTATTAACTCGAGGGTAATATATATGATATAATATAGGCGCGTGAATAACTATTTGCATAACTAATTCAAAATTTTCTGGATTTAATAATGAAGAAGTGTTCGAATCTTCAAAAACTTATTAAAGTTTTAAATTAAATGATCGAGTGTATAAATGGTGTACGACCTGCGGTCTTAACTTGATTTCTTCTCTCAAACATTGTTTTAACTTAACTGATTCTTATTAAAGTAAGCACCTTCGCTCGCTCGATGAAAAAATTATGTCTAATAAATGCACTAAACATAACAGTTAGGGTCAATTCAAAGTAAACTAAAGGCTTTATTTTTATTTAGATCTCAAGTTTCTCCTTAACTAATGTTGAATTTATAAAATCTATGTTTTTCCACACAACTTGTAAAAATTTGTGCTCATAGCGACGAAATCATCAAATTCTAGGTCAAAAAAAATGTACAAAAATCTTTTGGATAAAATGACACTCTCACCAATATATTCCAAATTTAAATCATCATAGAGATGGTGAAAAAAGTTTATAAATAAAAGGTAACAATTATTCATGATATAAATTTGTCCATAACTTAAAAGGTGGTATAGGGGTTGTAAGTCGGTGGGGAGTAATTATTATAGAGATTAGTTCTCTATTCGAGATTGATGTCAGAGGAGTAAAGAGTCGTTTTTTTCTCTTTATATTTTATCTACTCACAGACTCACACGTACTCACTATATCTATATATCCACCAACTTTTTTGGTAATAATCGATACCTCTACGACTTATACCTAGTCTATACCTTATCCTATATAGCCATATATTAAAATGCTCGACTCCCCGACTCCCGACTATATATCTCCAGATGTACTTCCATACCGACTTATAAATATATACTCCAGAACACTCACCAAATCTATATCATAATATATTATATATTAATATATATATTAT
>JABUQX010014213.1:112500-115000 GCA_015478945.1 Trachelipus rathkii
ATGGAGCTAATTTATAGACGAATAAATATAATATTAGTCAGGTTTACAGACAGTTTGAAGTTGTGTGTCACACGCCGCTATAAAAATATGTTGGGGAATTTCGAGTTAGGAGTAGTAAATCATTTAATTGTAATTCATTGCGAATTTGCTAAATTCGACCATTATTTAAACTCTTTGAAATTATGCCCTGTATTTAAATTATTTAGCAAACCATGTAACTTTGCATATAAGAATATAATATTGAAAGGGGTATTTTGGTTAAGGACATTAAAAATACATTTGTAACTAAATATGAAGTTATTAATTTATTTGATAATGATTTGAGTGCTCTTAAGGAAGGCGAGTATAAAATTTGTTCAAAATTCAGAGGATCCTTAAAGATAACATGGGAGGACACGATCTTGTGTTAACTATGTTTAATTATATAATATAGTTTTATATTTGTTATATAATTTATTTTAAAATAATATATATTTTTAATGTACTTGTGTACGAAATAAAGAGCTAAAGATAAAACTACCTACGTTTGTCTTAATTTTTTTCTATTTCTCTCTCTCTCTCTCTCTCTCTCTTTCACTTTTACATAATATAATATTATATAATATATATATATATATATATATAATATATATAATATATATTATATATATTATATATATATATAATTAATATATATATTATATATATATATTATACATAAAAGGGACGAGCAAACATGGCACCAAAGACATGAGGTATAAAATTCTTTTGCGCAACGTTTCGAGTCTATCTTGAGTCATCTTCAGGTAACAACAATTAAAACACAATATACATAATTAAAAATTAAGAATTCCGGAAAATTAAAATAAAAATAAATAAAAAATAAATTACGAATTAAAATTATATTTATAAGTTAAAAACTTAACAGAATTAAATTTAAAATAAACATCAGGTGAAATTTTAATTGATAGCAATACGGACACAAAAATTTTTAAATGAATATCAAAAAGGCACAGCATTAAACAGGACAAACATACCTAATAAATGAGAGTTTAAAATTATACTAATGGGAGAGCGGAGTTTAGAAAATAACTGAACTTAAAATGTAGTTTATACTTATAATTGATGTTTAAAATTACATTTATTTATAGTATATGATTATATAAATTTTATGTTATGATATAATGTTTTTTTTTATATATAAAAATTATTAGTATTGTACTGTTCAGAGAATAAAGTTTTAAATATGCTTTTTAAATACGTAATCTTGCCTTTTGCGTTTAGAAAAAAAAAAAATAAATCAAAGCAAAGTTAAGAATATTTTTCTGAATATAAATGTATTTCATTTTAATTTCTAATTACCTATGTTTTCTTTATTAAAACATATTATTCTTTTTATGAAATAATGTTTGTTTTGAAAGAACATAATGTTTTATCTATTAATAATATTTGATATATTTGCTTAATTATATAAATACCTCTGATCTTTTTGTGCATTTAAAAAATTTCCCGCCGAAATGTTCTAGATATTATTTTCGTATCCATTTGTAAAAGAATTTAAGTTTTGTAAAACATAGTTTGACTTTAGGTGTACTTAATGACTTTAGGTGTACTTAAGAAAGGACCTATATCCAAATGGTTGATAGGGAAATGGGTAGACATTTTGAGAAAAAAATCTGGTTATTTAGAGTTCCTCTAAAGAATCCAGCAAAATTTAACTTAACTTAGCTTTTAAGTTAACTTTGAAACTAACTTTTAACTTAACTTAGCTTAGCTTAACTTAAACTTAACTTAAACTTAACTTAAACTTAACTTAACTTAAACTTAACTTAAACTTAACTTAAACTTAACTTAAACTTAACTTAAACTTAACTTAAACTTAACTTAAACTTAACTTAAACTTAACTTAAACTTAACTTGACTTAACTTAACTTAACTTAACTTAACTTAACTTAACTTTAAAGTTAACTTTTAACTTAACTTAACTTAAATTAACTTAACTTAACTTTTAAATTAACTTTTAAGTTAACTTAACTTAATTTAACTTAACTCCTGCGAAGGGCTGTACAGGAAATTTTTTTGTGTCGACCCTTTATCCTGTCGACCCATTTTCTTGCCAACCCTTTGAGCTTAGTCCCCTTAAGAAATATATAAAAAACCAAATTAATGTTAGGTTTGCTTAAAGTAGAACAAAAAGGTTAATAAAATATTCTATTAAAGAACCAAAACTGAGTTTTATTCCCTACAAATAAAGATGTTTTAAAAGGGTTCCTTAGCTGGGAGTAGCCCCAGTATGGTGAAAGAGGGCGACTTCCGACGGAGAAAGCTGAAATAATCTAGTACCTGTGGCATTTAGGTATTACAGCGTAAAATGGAAGTTATTACGTAAGATACCAAAAGAACTTCAGTTACAACTTTTGAAGTGGAGGAAACAAATAACTCTCCCAGCACTCCTGACACTTTATTAATATATATATATATATATATATATATATATATATATATATATATATATATATAT
>JABUQX010014213.1:122500-127500 GCA_015478945.1 Trachelipus rathkii
TATATATAAATAATATATATATATAATATAAATATATATATATATATAACATATATATATATATAAATATATATATATATACTATATATATAATATATATATATTATATATATATTATATATATATAATATATATATATATATATATATTTTATTTATTATATATATATATATTCCCTGATATATATATATATAATATATATATATATGTATATTCAGGTGCGAACCTCATTGCTTAATTTACATGCGCAGCGTGCTTAAAGGAAAAATAAATGAAAATTTTAATTGTCATTATATTGTGATTTGATAATAAAATTGTTGATAATTATTCTTCTTCTAACGCTTCTATAAACAATAATTTCAAATTTACAAATTTATATTATTATTTTCTCGAGCAGCCAACTTGAATAATAATTTTGCTAGTCACTACGATGCCTGCGGTAACTCGACCGTCTGCGTTTCTGAGAATTATATCGCCTATACAGGAGCTCCGGTACTAAATTATTAACGCCGAAAACACCAGAAAAGTTTGCGGAAGCTTAATAGTAAACCGTTAAAGTGAGAGGGAGAGAAACTTATTTTGGGGTCTCTCTTTAATATTTTCGTGATTTTAATTAATTTGAAAAATGACGAAAAATTATGATTTTTTTTTGTTATTAACTTATTAGAGTAGATATAATATTAATCGCTCTATTTTTAAAATTTTTTAAAAGTGACTGTTATTTTTCAAATATTAATTTAAAATTCTTTAAGTGGTAACCATATATAATAAAAATAAGTAAGATAGAGCATTAAATATAAGTATGGGTTGTGCCATATATGATTTAGAATAATTTTACAAAAAATTGTCTAAGATTGAACAATTTAAAGTTTAAAAAATACTGATAGGGCCCATACATAATAATAATAAAAAGTGAAAAAGAATATTTGATTTCGATGACATGTTTGTCACCTAAAGTGCATGTTTTGGAAGTTTGGGTGGGGTAAATTATATGAATATTATCTCAAGATTTGGCAAGTAAGTTTTGCATTCAAGTACGTTAATTAATGTATATAATGGTAAATTTTACTTTTCGCAGCACTAATTTTTTTTAGTTCATTTTCGATATTTGTTGGGTTTGATTAAATCGAAAATCGATACTTCGTTATATCGATACATGGAATCGATATTTAGATATATATATAAATTTAAAAGTATTTATATTTAAATATATTAATATATATATATATATATATATATATATATATATATTATATATATATATATTATATATATAGTAAATCTGTGTCTACCTAACAAAACTTTATCAATAACCTAACTTAAGAAGAAAGCCCTCAGTACCCTACCTTTATTGATTTCACTGTGCCGTAAAAACTAAGCCTAAACCTTTATGGAGTCCACTGTGCGTAAAATTACCTAACCTTTATTGACTCACTGTGCCGTAAAGTAGCCACTAACCTTACTGGATCCACTGTGTCGTAAAACTAGCCCTAACTTTTACTGATCGACTGTTTAGTAGCGCCGAAAGGTTATATTATATATATATATATATATAAATATATAATATATATTTATATATTATTAGTTAATATATATATATTTTATTATATATATTATTATATACTTCACGGCAAAAGTTAAACCAGTCTACAACTGTTTTGGACTAACATCAACGTACATTGAAACCTTTGCTACTGGTTGCATCTTTGTACAATAGTACATAATGCAACGTTTTTTTGCAAAGTGCATCCTTGTATGATAACCTACTATTGGCAAACCAATAGTTTTGGAGTGAGACTGTATACCTCTTACTACAACTATGGCCATTTCAGTAAAATTTAAATTTTTCTGCATCTCTTACAATTGAACATTAATTTAAACTTTTCTCAAACACTTCGCTTGCAAAATAGATTGAAAATGTATAAAAAAAAAATATAAACTCCAATCATTTTGGCATATATCAAACAAATCACTTACATTCATTTCTAAATTTTACGATCACACGTCCACTAAACACATCCGACGAATATAAACTTTGTAAGCATACTGATCCGATTTTTTTAGTTTTATCATATCTATTAAGAATAATCGATTACAGTTAATCCGATTTATTTTTAAAATATTCACATCTGTTCAATTCCATAAACTATTGGGAGGTGACTTGTTTTTATTTTTTTGCTGCCGAAATGTAAAATACACCTACACACACACCACACACACACACACACAACACACACACACATTATATAATATATATATATATATATATATATATATATTTATATATATAATATATTAATATATATAATATATACTATAGTTATATTAATATATATATATATACTTAATAAATAAACTGACTAACTAACTAATTCTTTCCTCCCACTTCAAAAAGTTTGTAACTGAAGTTCTTTTGGTATCTTATGTAATACTTCATTTACGCTGTATACCTACTGCCACAGTACTAATTATTTCAGCTTTCTTTTCCGTCGGAATCGCCCTCTTCAACACATACTGGGGGCTACTCCCAGCTAAGAACCCTTTTAAAACATCTTTATTTGTAGGGAATAAAACTCGGTTTTGGTCCTTTAATAGAATAATTTATTAAACGTTTTGTTCTACTTTAAGCAAACCTAACATTAATTTGGCATTTTTATATATTTCTTAAGGGGACTAAGCTCAAAGGGTTGGCAAGAAAATGGGTCGACAGGATAAAGGGTCGACACAAAAAAATTTCCTGTACAGCCCTTCGCAGGAGTTAAGGTTAAATTAAGTTAAGGTTAAGTTAAAGTTAATTTAAAAGTTAAGTTAGTTAATTTAAGTTAAGTTTAAGTTTAAAAGTTAACTTTAACGTTAAGTTTAAGTTAGTAAGGTTAAGTTAAGTTAAAGTCACATTAAGTTTAGTTAAGTTTAGTTAAGTTTAGTTAAGTTAAGTTAAGTTAGTTAAGTTTAAGTTAAGTTTAAGTTAAGTTTAAGTTAAGTTTAAGTTAAGTTTAAGTTAAGTTTAAGTTAAGTTTAAGTTAAGTTAAGCTAAGTTAAGTTAAAAGTTAGTTTCAAAGTTAACTTAAAAGCTAAGTTAAGTTAAATTTTGCTGGATTTTTTACAGGAACTCTAAATAACCAGATTTTTTTCAAAATATCTACCCATTTCCCTATCTTAAGTACACCTAAAGTCATTAAGTACACCTAAAGTCAAACTATGTTTTACAAAACTTAAATTCTTTTACAAATGGATACGAAAATAATATCTAGAACATTTCGGACGGAAATTTTTTAAATGCACAAAAAGATCATAAGGGAGGGGGGAGAGATAGGAGAGGAGTAAAATACTTACTTTACAAAGAGGGGGAGGGAAGAGGAAGGGGGAGGGGGATTTATTTATTTTAATAAGCAAATGTATCAAAGATTTAAAATTATAGATAAAACAATATGTTCTAGTAAAACAAACATTATTTCATAAAAAGAATAATATGTTTTAATAAAGAAAACATAGGTAATTAGAAATTAAAATGAATACATTTTATATTCCAGAAAAAAAGTATTCTTAAACTTTCTTTTCTTTGATTTCTTTTTTTTTCTAAACGCAAAAAACAAGATTACGTATTTAAAAAGCATATTTAAAACTTTATTCTCTGAACAGTACAATACTAATAATTTTTTATATATAAAAAAAAACATTATATCATAACATATAAAATTTATATTATCATATACTATAATAAATGTAATTTTTAAACATCAATTCTAACTTTTATTCCACTTTCTTCCCTTTTCTAAACTCCGCTCTCCCATTAGTATAATTTTAACCTCTCATATATTAGGTATGTTTGTCCTGTTTAGTGCTGTGCCTTTTTGATATTTTCATTTAAAATTTTGTGTCCGTAATTGCTATCATAAATTTCACCTGTGCTTTATTTTAAATTTAATTCTGTTAAGTTTTTAACTTATAAATATAATTTTAATTTGTAATTTTTTGCCTTTTAATTTTAATTTACGAATCCTTCATTTTTAATTATGTATAGTGTGTTTTAATTGTTGTTACCTGAAGATGACTCCAAGATAGACCTCGGAAACCCGTTATATTAAAGAATTTTTTATACCTCTCTCTTTCTGCCATGTTTGCTCGTCCTTTTATATATATATATATATATATATATATATATATAATATATATATATATATTATATATATATATATATAATATATATATATATAGAATTATAATGTAGTATTCGTTAAATATCCATGTATAAAGTGAAGAGAGAGAGAGAGAGAGAGAGAGAAATAGAAAAAGTTTGCCATATTGGTGTCTTTAAACTTGATGTCTTTATTCGTGACCAGTAAAATAAAAATATTACTATTATTTTAAAATAAAATAATATACAATAAATATAAAACTATATTATATAATTAAACATAGTTAACACAAGATCGTTCCTCCATGTTATCTTTAAGGAATCCTCTGATTTGAAAAAGTTTTATACTCGTTTCCTTAAAGAGCACTCAAACAAATTATCATAAATTAATAACTTGGTATTTAGTAACAATTGTTTTTTCAATGTCCTTAACCAAAATACCCCTTTCAACATGATATCCTGATTAAAAGTAGATTGGTTTGCTAAACAATTTAAATACCCGGCATAATTTCAAGAGTTTTTAAAATAATGGTCGAATTAACGCAAATTCCCAATGAATTAAAATTAATGATTACTACTCTACTCGAAATTCCCCAAACTATTTTTTTATAGCGCTGTGACAACAACTTCAAAACTGTCTGAGTAAACCTGCTAATATTATATTTTGTCGTCTATAAATTTAGCTCCATAGAATGGCATACAAAATGATTTCAACAAGAAGAGAAAATATTCGATCTTACTGAACCAAATCTTCTTAAAATAACATTAAAATTTTCCTTAAATTTATCCCTAGCTCGTCTAACATCAGATTTTTATTCTACCATTTTTTATTTAGAATACACAAAGAAATTATTTTAAAGAACAC
>JABUQX010014214.1:0-5000 GCA_015478945.1 Trachelipus rathkii
TTATGTTTGTATCATATTGCTTATTTGCTTCATTGCTTATAATATATAATATTTATATTCATCTTTCTTGGGGCAAGAATTAAAACGATCATGAACACGTTAAGGCGCTGGTTTGGGATAAATGGCTCCATTGATTTCTGTGTTACCTCCCGTGTTACCCCTGCATAGGGATAAAGCACAGTAAAAGGTAGTTTATATTCATTATGATTGAATAGCTGAGGAATGAGGAATTGTGAGATGAGTGATTGAGGGAGTGTATGGTGTATGAATCAGATTGGGGGGTGACGAGCTCAACTGAAAAGATCACTGGTCACTATCATTTCTTTATTTTTCTTCGGTTTTTGGTACTTTGTATTTCTCTCGCGGCGCGGAGCTCCGAATTTCCTATTAGGATGCAAGGAGTGTGTGTGTTGGGTGCTGGTGTTTTGATTTTTTTTGACTCTGACTTATTTTTGTTTTTGTTATTTTTAGGTTATAACCAATAATTTTGTAATTTCTATTGTCTGTCTGTCGAGTAAATTGGACGCGAGTAAATTGGACGAGAGACGCTTTCACGACGTTTGTTATTGTTATTATTATTATTATTATTATTATTATTATTATTATTATTATTATTATTATTATTATTATTATTATTATTATTATTATTATTATTATTATTATTATTATTATTATTATTATTATTATTATTATTATTATTATTATTAATATTAATAAACAATTAATTACGAATGATTTCGGTAAGTTTTTATAGGTTTCTTTGTTCTATTTTTTTAGCTTTTTGCTCATTGTTCAAAGGGTCCATTGGTTGAAGACAAGGTCAAGGGGTTGAAGGCAGTTGATTGACGGGAAGTAAAACTTGTTCAGGAGTGAGGTAAGAAGTCTTAGTGTTGTTGTTGTTATTATTATTATTATTATTATTATTATTATTATTATTATTATTATTATTATTATTATTATTATTATTATTATTATTATTATTATTAATTATTATTTCTATATGGTTATGGTTATTTTTTTTGTGTTGACAGTTTTTGGTCTAACGAAGGTGGTCGTCAGGTGTCAGGTTTGAAGATTGTTAGGGGTTGAGAAGAGCAGCGGAATTTAGAAAAAAAAAACTGGATGATTATCCAGGTAATGGCTAATTCTTTACATTATTGTATTCATATTTGTTATTTATTTATTTATTTTATTTTTATTTCCTTATTTAATTTAATGAATTGCCTTATTAATTTAATGAATTAAAGAAATGAAATGATAATGTTTGTATAGTTAAATTAACTTAAAATTTGAATGATTTTTTTTGCCATTATTATTTAACATTTAGTTTTGTTTGTTTTCCATAATGGTTAGGATTGTTTTTTTTTCTTTTTCTCAGTTTTTTTTCCTGGCTCTTTTTTGTTTGGCTTCTACTGGAGTGAAACCCTGGATCGACCTGAAACCCTGATTTCCGCGCAACTGCTGAGAATTTTGTAAATATTGTAAAAAGTAATGAAATTTGTGAACCATTAAATTGATGATTTAAAAGAAGAAAATTTTTTTTTAGATAGACAAAATAGAAAAGACACTAAAACTTATTGATGTGGATGAGAAAATACAATGTAAAAGATGGAAAATACTATTAGATACGTAGGAGTTAATTTATATTATTCCAAATGCACTTGAAAAAGTAACCTGTGTTGTTATAAAAACTCAATTATAAGATTTAACACTAAAATATAATTTCAAATTGTTTGAAAATTATTAGTTGAGAAAATTCACTATTACTATTGTTAAGAGTTTTTTATTAAATTTGGTAAATGTGAAAATTTTAAGCATAAACGTATAAATTTATTTAGAAGTTAAAATATATTTGTTTTGTATTTACTAATTATTGACAACTATGTAATTGATATAATATTTGGTATATAATATAATAAAAATATTATGAATTTTCATTTAAAAACGTCAATTTAATTTGACACGTAATAAACAATTAATATTAATGTTATTCTCTTGTCTGTGCTTTTTGGGATTAAGTTGACTCTTTTTTTATCATAGAACCAAAGACGGATTTAATTAAATTAATTTACAATAGCTGAAAATTTATTTCTGTGTACTTAAATCATCACTATATATATTATTAGTATTTTACTTCAATAAATTTCATAATTAGTATTATATTATTATTATATATTATTATATATAGTTATTATTATTATATATATATTATTATGTTATAGTATATATATTTATATCTATATATATTTATATTATAATATATATTTATTATATTATTAATAATTATTATGTATTAAATATATATTAAAGGATATATAACAGTAAATCGGACGAAGAAGGTGTAAATTGTTAAGCCAGTGAATTGGATTCTTGGAGAATATAAGGGACGTGTCTTAAATAACCTTAAAACACAAGAGATTCATTAAGTTAATTCTTAAAGGGTTGGTTCGGGTAGAGGATGGTTATTAAGAAGTGAAATTTGGATGGATTGATGTTGATGTTTGAAGAGGAAATTGCTTTGAAGTTTATGTTGGGAGGAGGGGAAATGTCAGTTTAAGAGTGAACTGGGGAGTGGGGGTTGGTTGCGATCATGAAGTGTGGGTGGTTAAGGTGGAGAGATGGTAAGGGGATAGATGGTAAGTTGTTAGGTGAGGGGGGGATTTTGAGAGGAAAGATGGTTTAATGAAAAAACTGGAAGAAGTGAAAAGCGAGAAGTTTAAAGTGTAACAAGGGTAAGGAGGAAAGGTTGGGAGAAACGCTTCAAGAAATGCTAGTTTGATAGTGAAATAAGAGAGTACGGAACAACAGCTGGGAAACAATTGGAAGAGAAGCTGTTGGTTTAGCATGGGCAAGAAGAAGGTAATGTGTTGGTATTGCAAAAGGGAAGGGAAGATACGCAACAGTGGATTTGTTTTGGGAAGTAAGAGGGTTGATTTGCAAGGGGGTAAAAGGAAAAAAGAGATGGTGGTGTTGAATTGAGCTTAAAAGCAAATGGAGATGGCTCGTAAGAAAGATGGGGAGAATTTACGCAAGGAGGGAAAATGGGAAGACGATAATTAAATGCAGTTGGGAAGTTAGAAAGGAAAGGGGACTTGTGCAAGGAATGAGGAAGCTTGTGCCGGAAGGAAGCGCTAAAGGTTAAAGAGATTGAGAGGAACGAGTTAAGCTTGCAGAGGGTGAGTGTTGGCGGTTGTGCGTGTAACGTGAGTGAAGTTGGATGGTGAGAAGAGGTGTTTGGAGGGAAACTGCTTCAAAAAGTCTGGCAATTAAAATTTTGGCAGTAAGTTGAGGTCAAGTTTGGAATGTGGTGTGGAGTGGTGATGGGGCAAAGAAGAAAGATTATATGTGGGGGAGGAGGTTCAACTGAGGTAAGGAGGATGCCCAAGATGGGGGAAGAGGGAGAAGGGAAGAAAGGTATAACTTGCAGGGATATGAGGAATTGACTTGTTGAAATTGATGAGAATTGGGAGGCGGATTCATGATTGGAATTGGATTGTGGGACAGGTGGCAGTGAATGTTAAATTGCGGGTTGTACGGAGGAATTATGAAGTTTAGGAATTGAGGGCTTCGGTGAGTTAAGAAGGGTTGAAGGTGGGTGTAAGGGGTATCTGTGGAGGAACAAGCGAAATGTGCAGGGTTGTATTTGATGTTGGGTAATGGAAGATATATGGGTGGGTATTGGTGGTTGTAAAAGAAGGTCCCGAGTTGACTGTGAAGGACTGAAGTTGAAGAACAAGGGTTGGAGTAGAGAGTTGGTAGAGGATTTGGTGGGATTCAAAGTTGTACATGTGAAACAAAACTATGAGAAAATTGTGAGTAGAGAAGAAATAAGAAAGGTGGAATTTGGTTAGGGTATTTAGATTTGCAAATCAAGGCGTTATGACAGGAAAGTTAGGAAGCTGTGTCTGGTGGCAGCGGTGTGATTGGAATTGGTTGTGGGTGAGGCTTGCCGGAATTGTGAATTGTCAAAAGTGTAGGTGGATTGATGATTGATAGTGAGGGGGTTGGAATAGAATAAATGGAGTTGAGAAAGTTGATTGGTGTGAATGTGGTGAATTGAGCAGAGTGAGGCAGGGAGGTGTGTTGTATCCCGTGATTTGAATGGGATGTTGATGGATTGGGATGATTGAAAAAATTGAGATGGCGGGAGGGCAGAGGAAAGGTGGTAAAGATTGGATGAATTGTTAAGAAGAGAGTTGAGGGTTTGCCCGTGCTACCGGTATTGCAGGATGTGTTGATTTGATTGTGGGGTTGAACCTTGGAAAGAGAGCTGAGAGGAATGGTGTTAGAATGAGGGGGTAAGAGGGTGGAAAAAAAAGAGGAGTGGGAAAAAAAAAGTGGCAGGTGAAGAGCACAGGTATGGTAGTGTTGGAGGAAGGAGAGTTCAGCAGGGTTGAAGTTCTATGTTGTAGATGGGGAGCAACTGGAGACAAGTGTATCTGTGAGGTGAAATGTGATTGGAGGAGAGTGATTGTTGGATGTGAAAAGTGGAACGGATTGATGCAGCAAAGGTTATGTTGTAGGAAAGGTGTGAAAAGGCAGGAAGGGGCTGGGGGCAAGAAGCAGGTTGGGGATTGTGGGAAAGAGATTAAAGTCTTGAGTGGCGTTTGAGGGTTTGCAGTGATGGTTATGGTGGTTGACCTGGTGGTTGTAAGTGTGATAGGTTAGTGGAAACGAGGAAGATTGGAATTAAGAGGTTAGAGATCTTGAAAGGTTACAGAAGTTGCTTCAGATTGGACAATTGCTTTGTATGGGGGGTTGAGGGTGAGAAGAAGTTGAGAAAAGGGGAAATTTGAATTGCATTTGAGGGAGGTGTGTGTGGGTTGAAGTAAAGTGCGTTTGAATATTTGATGAGAATGAACGAGTGAATGAGATGGTGGTGTAATTGGAAAAGGATAGATGATAGGCGGTTTGTGTGTAAAGCGGATTCGAAGAGTTTGGTTAATGTTGCGGGGAAGTTGACCGACGTTGGGGAGACCGAAGAAAAAGTGGATGTAGTC
>JABUQX010014214.1:17500-24688 GCA_015478945.1 Trachelipus rathkii
CTAAATATTTAAAACTTACTACCTCTTTTATGTTACTCCATCTACCTGGATATTTAAGCCTCACTCTTCTCTCTCTCTCTTCTTCTCTCTCTCTCCTCTTCTCTCTCTCTTCTCTCTCTTCTCTCTCTCTCTCTTCTCTCTCTCTCTCGTCTCTTCTTCTCTCTCATCATAATCACCGTCTTATCCTTATTCATTTTCAGACCACACTCTTCGAAATATACATTCCACCTTTCAAGTCCCTTCTCCATGTCCTCCTTCTTCAAGCTCCAAAAAGCGATATCGTAGGCGAATGCCAAAATACGCCATTCATTGTTCTTATCCCACTCTGCTTTATAATTACTTATAATCCTATCTAAATAAGCAATAAACAACAGAGGCAATAACCCGCTCCCCTGCTTCACCGTTGTCCTCACTTGAAACCACTTCTCATTTTCATGTCCCTTCCCCACTTTGCATATACATTCCTCATACAAGCTCTTAATTGCGGTTATCATTCTCCCCGAAATTACATATTCCTCCTCCAGACATCCCCACAACCTATCTCTTGGCACTGAATCAAACGCTTTTAGTGAATCCATGAAGACCACGCTCCCCCCAACATTGAATTCCTACGTCTTGTCCACAATCTGTCTTAAACTAAAGACCAGATCCGTTGTTCTCCTATTCTTCTTGTACCCTGTAATTTTCACAAATACCAGAATACCCTTTCTCTTATTTATCGGCAAGATTATTGTTCGCCCCTACTCCTCCGGTAATCTCCCACTCCTTCAACACTTTATTCAGCAGCTTCAGAATATACCTCTTTGTTTGAGCCACCGCCTCCCTCACCAGCTCTATACCCACACCGTCCTCACCACCCTTACCCTTTTGCATCTCATCACAAGCCTCCTCGACTTTGCTCGTAAACTCTCTCCTCCTTCCCTCTTGCATCAACAAATCATTCCCCTCTCAGAGCACTGTCTTCCCTCTCACTTTCACAAATGACTCAAAACATGTTCCAGTCCATCCCTATTATTCCGTCCGCCCGTCACTATCACTCTTCTCCGCTTTTTTTAAAGTGTTAGTTTAGCTCTCTCTTGTATCCTTTCCTGTAAGAAGTTTTGTTTAGACCACGAAACAAAGATTTATATCGTCTTTGATCTTCCTCCAACCTCTCTCTCTCTCTCTCTCTCTCTCTCTCTCTCTCTCGTCGTCTCAATGGCTCTCTTCCTTCTCTCTCTCCCTCTCTCTCTCTACATCTCTCTTCTCTTTCCTCTCCTTCCTCGTTCTCTCTATCGACTCGTCTCACTCTCTTCTCTTTCTCTCCCCTCTCTCTTCTCTCTCCTCTATTCTCTCTCGCTCTGTCTAGTGCCTCTCTTCTGTCTCCTCTCTCTCTCTCTCTCTCTCTCTTCGTCCTTCTCCTCTCTCTTCTCTCTCTCTCTCTCTCTGCATTCACCAAAGATAATAAGAATATTAAATTATACTTAATTATATATATTTATGATATATATATATATATATATATATATATATTATATATATATTATAATAAATATATATAATATATATATATATATTAATAGTATATTATTATATATTTATAATATAATATATTAAATATACCTTGTTCTTCAATAAATACACCTCGCATCCTGGGTAGTGACGATGTCACTTTCTCAATCAAGATATCTCCAGTTATCATCGTTGCTGTACCAATAGGCAATAAACAATTCCCGTTATAGTTAACTATCAGTTACTACTTGTTATGTACGCTCTAACTGTACTTTCTCCAATCCTTCGAAAGTACATGTAAAAGGAGCGCCGGACAAACGACGGTGTGTTGTCAACAACTTCCATACTCAATCAAAAAATCACGAATTTATCTCGCATTCTGATCAATTTCACCAGTAATTTTCCATTCTTATACCCGCCAATTACTACTCGGGAAACTTTATTCCATCCCCAAAATACCTCATTTTCTGCTTTGTGTACTCTCCGACCTTCCTAGGAGTTGCAACAGTTTACAGGTTCAGAGTGGATGGAACATTCTCCAACCTTCGTCCTCCTCTTCTACATAGCCCACCCACAAGACTAACAGATACAAGTGTTTTATCTTATCAACTTAATATTAATTTCCCAAAGATCAGGACTAGCTTGAAATAATTGTGGTATTCCCAAAGAAAGCTCATTGCCCATCAATCCCCCCCACCATCACGCATGGGTGAAATGAGGACGGTGCCGCTGTTAAGGCTTGCTTTCCGGCCTTGCTCGAGTAATCGATCTTTCGTTCTCACTAAGTTAGTCTTGCAACATTTTTAGTCATTCATTCTAATTTCATTCCACCGTTTCATCGAACAACTCAACCTTTAACAGACCTGCTTTAAGACCTCTTCTTAAAGACTGTCTTAAGACCTCTTCTTAAGACCCTCTTCCTTTTTGAGCCTCTTCTTTAAAGAGATCTGCTTAATAGACCTCTTCTTTAAGACCTTTTAAAGACGCTTTCTTTAAATAAGACCTCTTAAAGACCTCTTTAAGAAACGTTTGCTTATGAACTCTCCTCTATTAACGCGAAACTCAGTTCTTTTGGGGTGCTAGGAATAGCAATCCATACTCCATGCTTCGTCTTCTGGTTCTATCACTTCCAATTTTCCCTCAAATAAAGGGAGATGTTGCGCATTATATATATAGTATATATAGTATATATATATAACTATATATATTATTATATATTATATATATATATTATATATATATATAATATATTTTTATAATATATATATATATATTATATATATTTAATATAAATAAATATTATATATATATTGATATTATATATATATAGATAGTATATAATATATATATATATATATATATATATTATATATATAGTATATATATATATATATAATAGTTATATATATATACCTATAAATATATTTATATATAATATATATATATATATCGTATATATATATATATAGTATATTATAATAGTATATATATATATATATATACCATATAATATCTAATATAGATTATATATAATATATATTATTATATATATATATAACGATGGAAACCTGTTTCTCTTGTTCTAATTTAAGAGTCTCTTAATTTCACTTTATTTGCTCAGTCTTCCTTGCCAATCTAGAAACTAAATTCATTTGTTTTCATTATTGACATTATAATCCTACTAAGGACTAATAGCTAACAATCTTATGAAAAATAGTAAATATGAATCAAAGGATGTACATTGAAGATGGAGAAAGGAGGAGAGAGGATGAGAGAAGGAGAGAGAGGGGAGAGAGAGAGGAGAGAGAGAGAGAGAGAGAAGAGAGAGATGAGAGGAGGAGAGGAGTCGAATAGATTCCAACAATATTCTCTGATCAAATGGTCGCGTGCTCCCCGACAGCTTCGCACAATGGCCGTTCTGGAGATGACCCGACGCCCCTATACCATAACTAGACTTAGTCATGAACCGATCGAATCCTCCAGTTAGTAACACGTTAAATTACTTGTTTAAATAACCCCCATTTAAGGCTAAACATTTGAAAAATTTTCATCCTAAAGATGGCTCTAAAAAAAATAAGAAAAAAGCTTAACAGAACTAAGCACTGATAAAGGTTTAAAGGGTGTTCGAATGGTTCCCCCCCCGCTCGCGATGCTGGTGTCGACGGGTAGGACGAAAGAGTCTCTAGATATGTACACGTAGCTGCTTGAAAACAGCGTGCTTTCCTATGCAGCTACCGTTCCTGTCACGCTTAGTGCTAACGGCTCTCCGTCGTCCCGTCTCCCTCGTCTCGATCTCTATCGTCGTTCTCTCATCGTCCTATCTCTCTCGTCTTCAGATCTCTCAACGCTCTCCTCGGTCTCTCCTTCTCTCTTTCTCTCACTCTCTTCTCTCTCATCATCGTCTCATTCTCTCTCACTGTAGTTTTAAAAAAAATCCCCGTCTTAGAAATCACCTCGTTTACATACTCCCATACACTTCTTCCTCAATTTTTTCTTGAAGGGTACTCTCTCTTTCCTGTGGTGCATCCCCTATTTGCGCGGGAGCAGCACACGCCTGAAAAAAGAAATCATATATTTTGCTCTTCGACATCACTTCCAGTGGGTAAAGAAACATTCATACATCAATCTCTCATTGATCAAGGTTGTACTCGCTTTATAAAATGTAAATAAGGGAGGCAACCGCCTCGGTCCCATGAAATGCCAATTTACTAAGTATCACTGGAATCAATCTTCCACCTCCACGAGGAACATTTCAAAAAAATAACCCGCTCCAATACCCCTTCTCATTCTCCTACCCCAATTCTCGTCCCTTCCCAATATGACTCTCAATGAAGTCTATATTTCTTTTTCCCTTCATACCTCCACAATTCCTCCCTTATCCTTATAAGTTGCTATATATATCAAGTTTACTCATTTTACGGCGCGTCAAAATTTGTGTTGTTCCGCTTTCGGCTAAAGGGCATCTCTGAATCCTTTCCAGAGCCACTTTCGACGCTACAGCTTGGGAAAACTGAAGCAAATAAAAAAATTTTAACCACATATGCATAATCAATCGACTGCTAGGCCTGTCTGTGGAATCCCTCCTTCTTTTAGTCCGGGGATGGGACCGCTGGGCAAAACTAGATTTTTTGTTTTTCCCCATAGGATATAATATAATATAATATAATATATATAGTAGTATATATATATAGATATAATATATATATATATATATATATAAATATATAATAATATATATTATAATATATATATATATATATAGTATGGGGTGGGGTGGGCAATATGCACAGGAAACAGAGTAGTTAAGCAGATGAAAATGACCTATGTCGAAAAGAAAGCCCTCCTATGTTCTACTATGCCCTCTCATATGCCCTCGATATCCCTACCTAACTGCCCTCCTCCCGAGCCTCTCGGCCGCCTCGATAACTTTAAGTGGTGAGACAAGTGGAGAGCCAAAATGCATGTCCTACGGAGCTTCATAAAACGCGGACAACCCCAACTGGGTTCTCGCCAATGCCAGGGCTGATCCAATGGACGAATGCCCACAACATGACCCACAGCCAACCATTTTACTCTATTATGCGACCATTCCTTTCGCTGCTGCTAAATGTCACATTATTATTTACTTTCAAGCAACTCTTTTATGACTGACGTCAATCCACTTTTAATTTGATCTCCCAGTCGGTCGATTTCCAACACACTCACCTCTTTACACCCGCTTAACCAACCGACTATTCCAATTCATCATATTCTAAAGAACTAAACATCTTATATTAATCAACTTTCATTTATTTTTTCCTTTTCTATTTATAAATTAACACTGGCAACATAATACCCTCATGAAAACCCTAACCCACTCAGACTTAGGTTTCCTTTGCATTCACCACACAAAGAATAAAAAAACAGACGCAATTTGGCAATAAATATATAAAAACTCCTACCATTCTGGTTCCGGTGTATCAACTTTTCCTACTATTACATATCAAGAAACTCTGAATTATTTACTTTCCCTTTTCAAATCAACAATATCCTAAATCTTTAAACAGTCTGATTCCTTGTTCCATTCTCTGGCCATTCCATCAGCTGACGTTTCACAATGCAAATCGTCTCACCGCAACTCATCATCTACCGTTTGCATATCAAAAATTAATGTTCAAAGAACCCTATTTTAAGCACACCCTACCAAACCCTCTGAAACCACCTCCTCAACTATTTCTTCTTCAATTCACCACACAGAAACCGAAACCACCTGCGTATGTAAGTGCAGGGAAGGCTACCAGCTCCCAACTTCATTTCCCATTCCTAACATCAATCTATCGCCCCTCCCCTGCCTACAACCTCCACCTATTAATTTTTTTAATCATCCTCATCCATACCAAGATAAATAGCCATGAGAACATATCATATCCTTGATTCACCGCCAATTATTATATAAACGCATTTACTCTTCATTTGATAATTTATTATACAACACACGCTTTATCTATCCGACATATATCATACTTTTGATTTCGAATCAAAGCCTCCCACAATAAACCATTATATAATTATCAAGCTGCCAATAGAAGCTTTTCCCTATTATCCTGTCATTCCACGCTATCACAGAGTAACGTCGTAAATTACTTAAATAACAATTCGATAATTTTTAAATCTTATTTTCCCAGTTATATCCTTTAATTAAAAATTTTGGTTAACAATTTTCTGCCACATCAATACATACTTGTTCTTTTCATAATAATCAGCCTCTCGTCACACGACAAACATTACCCTCAATCAAAATATCAATCATATATCTCGCTACCAACAATAATAAACTAATTCCCCCTATATAGATTACTACAGTTAACCCTTTTAAAAAGTGTGCCCCCCTGTTCTTTTTCTCGCCAACCTTCGGCAGTAAACATCACACACTGCTCACAAACCTTCGTTGCACAACTCCATTTCCAAATCATATCACAAGTTTTATCTAAATTCCTGATTCATTTCCCGTAATTTCATCTAACCCTCCTTCATTATAACTACCCCATCCCCAAATACCCTCATTCTCAATCTCTAGGTACCTCGACCTGTTACAGGGATTGCAAATATAAGTTTACAGGTTCCAGTGGAAACATTCCAACTCTCTCCCTCTTCCACATATACCCCCCACAACAGACCTACAAATAACAAGTGTTTAGGTAGCAAATTTAAATATTAATATCCCAAAGATCATACTAACTCTACTTCGCAGAAAAATTGGGGTTGTCATCCAAGAGAAACCTTATGCCCTCACCCCCCACCCATCATGGTGATGAGGACGTGTGCTGTTAAGGCTTTGCTTCCGGCTTGCTTCGGAAGAATCCTTGTTCTTCAACTAGTTTCTGCCAACATTTTTAGTTCCTTCTGAATTTTCACATGCCATCAACCTTTAAGACCCCTTTTAAGACAATCTTCGTTAAGACTTTCTTCTTTAAGACCTCTCTTAAGAGACCCCTCTTAAGGGAGACCCTCATTCGTTTAAAGATCTCTTTAAGACCTCTTTTAAGACCCTCTTTAATACTTTCTTTTAGACCTCTTTTAAAAAGACCTCTTTAATTTAAGACCTCTTTTTAAACTCTTTAAAAGACCTCGTCTTTAAGGAAGAGCAAGAGCATTTAAGACCTCTTCTTAAGACCACCTCTATCTTAAACTCTTCTTTAAACCTCTGTTAGAACCCTC
>JABUQX010014215.1:10000-22500 GCA_015478945.1 Trachelipus rathkii
AAAAACACTTATTTATTTTTTTTATTTTATTTGTTTAAAATATAATTTTTTACTAAATTTTTTATTATTTTTATGTTAATAACAAAAAATTTGTATTTTTTTACACCCTCTAAAGCAGTAAATCAGTAAATCAAACCCCCACACCCACCCTCTCCACCTACATGATCTATTGATCTATTGATATATGGATTCAAATAATATTTTGTATAACCTAACACAAAAACTTTTATTTATTTTTTATTTTATTTGTTTAAAATATATTTTTTACTAAAATTTTTATTCTTTTTATGTTTATAACTTAAAAAATTTGCATTTTTACACCCCCTAAAGCAGTAAATCAGTAAATCAATAATCAAACCACCCATTCCCGCACCCCCGCGCCCCTACCACTGATCTATTGATTTATTGATTCAGGTCATATTTTGTATAACATAACACAAAACTATTTTTATTTGTGTGTTTAAAAATATATTTTTTACTAAAATATTTATTCATTTTATGTTTATAACTTAAAAAAACGTGTGTTTTTACACACTTTTAAGCAGTAAATCAGTAAATCAAACCACCCACCCCCGCACCCCTGCACCCCTCACACCCATCCATGATCTATTGATCTATTGATCTATTGATTCAAGTCATATTTTTATAGCAAAACACAAAACTTTTATTTATTTTTGTTTTATTTGTTTAAATCATTTTTGTTTTTGCTAAATTTTTTATTCTTTTTATGTTTATAACTTAAAAAACTTGTGTTTTACACCCACCTAATGCAGTAAATCAGTAAATTAAACCACCCACCCCAGCACCCGTCCATGATCTATTGATCTATCGATCTATTGGTTAAGGTCACATTTTCGAAACGAACATATGATAACGTAGCAAAGGTTTTACATTAACATCGTAATATTTAACAAAAATATATCATAACCTTACCTAACTATCACAATCCCAACGAATAACTGCAAACATAAAGTTTTATTCAAACATAACATAAAAATAAGTTCTTTGAATAAAACATCATAGTAAAATGTGATAGCTTACTGATCCTGAAGCAGTAAATCAGTAAATCAAATCACCCACCCCACCCCTCCCCTCCCCTCCCACCCATCCATGATCGACTGATTTATTGATCTATTGATTCAAGCCATATTTCGAGTATCATTTTGGATAAACATAACATAAAAATAAGTTCTTTATATACTGACCAACGAATATATGCTAACGTAACAAAGTTTTCACATCAATAAAGCTAACATATCATAACCTGAACTAAGAATATAATGTACAACGACAAACCTAACATACCTTACGCACGAATAAACAGCTAATATTAACAAAGTTTCATACTTAACAACAGTAAAGTGATTAACATAGCATACAAAACGTAACCTATTCACACTTTTTTCAAGCATATATCTAACATATCAATGTTAATTTTACATTAACATGGTAATATTTAGCAAAACTTTATCATAACCTTACCTAACTATCATAATCCCCAAAGAATAATTGCAAAAAATTACATAGTTTTATCCAAACATGACATAAAAATAAGTTCCTTGAATAAAATATCATAATAAAGTGTAATAGTTTACTGATTCTAAAGCAGTAAATCAGTAAATCAGTAAATCAAACCACCCGCCCCACCCCTCCTCTCCCCTCCCACCCTTGCATGATCTATTGGTCTTTTGATCTATTGATCTATTGATCTATTGATCTATTGATCTATTGATTCAAGTCATATTTCGAGTATCATTTTGGAGAAACATAACATAAAAATAAGAATATAATGTACAACGACAAACCTAACATACCTTAAGCACGAATAAACTGTTAACATTAACAAAGTTTTATATTTAACAACAGTAAAGTAACTATCATTGCATACAGAACGTAACCTAATTACACTTTTTCAAGCATATCTATACCATAGCAATGTTAATTTTATATTAACATAGTGATATTTAACAAAAATTTATCATAATCTTACCTAACTATCATACGGGTCAGCGAATAAATGCTAACATAACAAAGTTTTCACATTGTTCATTGCAGGCGTAGCTTTGGAAGACCTGACAGGTCCGGAATGAATTCCGCCAAATTAACTCATGGACCGGGAGGTGACCTCTCGTATCAATACATGGTTCAAGACATTTTCGTGTCAGAATATGGACCTTGTCATGCCCCACGTATCAGTACATGATCGGGACATACTCGTCTCGTATCTGAGTCTGTTTAGAGATGACACCCCCTTGTATCTGTTGTGTGGAATTTTCTTGCGTCTCGACAAAACCAACAATCTTGAAGATAATTTAACTCATTCTCATGGCAAAGCGGCCCAGTTACACACTTATTATTTCTTAGCCGACTGACAGTATGTGTTCCTCGAATAAGGGCGTAAATATCAATCAATCAATTGCTTCTTATCTCATGGGTGACTGACAATATCAGACCGTTTCATGAATAAGAATATCTATGTAAATCAATCAATTTCTTCTAATCTCATGGGGGACTGGCAATATTTGTATGTCCCATGAATAAGGACATCAATATAAATCAATGAATTGCTTCTTATCTTATGGGTGAGCGACAGCATTTGTCTGCCCTATTAACAAACAATAAACCAACTGCTACTTATCTCATGGGCGACTGACACCATGTTAGTCAAAGAATAAGGACATCACCAACTATTCCTCACCATACAAAGCTCACTAGGGACACGACTCAGAAATAACAGTGCATGATTAACACTTTATCTAAAGGGGTTTACTGTGTTTCTTCATTAAGTCCATTCATTCATTGTCTCTTAACACTGGGTGCTTCCTAGCCGATGAGAACGCTTTTCACCTTAGCAATTGGGCATCTTCGCAATAGCTACTAATGCATTCTGGGGGCTCAAATCACTTGTCTACGGCCTAATCACTATGCTGAACATTCCTGGGGTGATATACCTTTGGTATAAGTAATCATCCGTATCATTTGTCATAATACCATGAATAAGACAACATGAGGCTCCTTAGGAGAATGGAATAATCATCAATTATACATAATACACACAGCATTCAAATCATCTTTGTTACTTGTACTATCATTTAAGATCATGATACATGTTTGCCCTTCATCGTCAAGTTCTCATCTTTGGGTGACGCGGACCGGGAATCTCTGCACTATTTCCTTCTCGTCGGGAGCATGTCGCAAATAAACATATTTATAAAATTATTAATAAATATTGACTACTAAATTAAAATAATTGCATACAGTTCAAACGGTATTAGAGAACATATATTTAACACACTCGGGCAAGTTCTCATCCGAAAACGGTTTTTCCCCTTTTACTACCCAGGGGCTGGCTTGCTAGTCGAAACTATTAAGTGTCTCACTGGGTGCCATAAAATTAGGAGCATTAACGAACGCTCCCAAGACAAAGCTTGCTTTTTATTAGTCATTACAAATAGTTTTCACTTTTATTTCAAATATTGTTTTAAACCGTTGTTATAATTCATTTGGTAATAGAATTCACATTATCTAAGAGTTTTATATCAAATGCATGAAAGGTACTTAAATTTGTACAAATAATGAGCTGCCGGTGGTAGACTCTGCTACTGGTTCGAACTCCATTTTTGACAAAATATTTTTAGGTGAAATTGCAGGGCTTTGTCGTCTGTATTAAATACTACTGATATGGTATAAGTATTTTACAAATGTTAGTTATCACATTCATTATCTGAAGCCTAGAGCTAGTTATCTAATGCTCATTGGTATGTATCTTTAGTGTCAACGTAATTAATGTAGTGAGAGAGATTTCACCGCCATTGTCTGACAATGTTTGATGAAGCGTTAACTGACGCATCGGGCGCGGTGCGGTATTGTGCAGGTTTATATTTAATGTGTCAAACTGCACTTGTTTTTTTTTATTTCGAGTCGATGTATCCAGTGTCCATCAAATTAACAATTGCCAACCGGCACTCACCAACCTCGGTTCCACTACATTGGTGGGGCGCTATTCACTCAATACCTCATGGATTATTATTACATGTGTATGTGATTATAGTACATTTATTTATCTAAATATCATAAATCCGTTTAATCAGCTTGTGAGTAATTAGTTCAACTTATATATACATATTTTCTACTTAGGTGTCGATGATACCATATTCGAAATAGAGGGAGAAAGATAGGGTTCTCACCTTCCCCATAACACCTTTGTATGTAATACATTTCAACATCATTACACGCGTTCGATCATCAACCATTTTAAAGCTCACTAAGTTTGTGATGGGTGATCTTCAGTACTAACCATGCAACTTGCAAATCAAGCAACTTTATACCTATCATTCAATGCGTGTAAAGTCAAATCAATAAAATAAGAGCATTTTCTGGATACAACAAAATTGCTTGTTGTATCTCATTTGAGCACACCGGCATCCCATATTTTCCGTAGGAACTTGAGGTCAGTTATAATGGGTGCTGGGAGACTGGAATGGGTGGGAGAGAAAGCCCCTCTAACCTGGCGTGCCAATCAATTAATACATCTACCGCTTTCTTTATAGTTACACCAACGCTTGTGGGCATATCTCTATTCAACGAGGAAGTACATTCAATTTACGTCTGAGTAAGACGAAACTAAGCCCAAGTACAGAGTGTAGTTCACATTCTATATATTGGGCCTATATTATCTCTACCTCAAAGGAGAGAACAGCTCACATTATATATTTCTGTACTAACTATTTGTTTTAACTCCGCCTCAATCGGAGATTCTCGAGAAAGATGTCTCTAACTTCAATTATGTTTGATACATCATTTATTTATTCCTTTTAGGCCCCTAAAAGGTAACTTGATATTTTCTTTAACTTTTTCTTTATAATCTCTAAAATTTATCAAAATTAGGGTTGTTGCCATCATAATAATAAGCTTTTATATGACCATATCTGCCATCACCTCCGGTTTCCACATATTATTAAAGTCGGATAAACATTTGATGGTACCAGTACCATCTAATTTTGTTGAAGAATCCTATTTTTCTTCATCAGAAGAGAATTCTTTTAACACTTTCTAATTACTTTCTGAACAGCTTTGTTCTGAGTTTTCAGAACTTTCTAAACAATTTATCTCTGGAATTTTATCTGAAAAATCTATTAGATTCTTGGTTGCCGAAAGATTCTATATTGCTTACGGCGGTCACGACCAGGTCCGGGATACGCATAAACACATAAGAATTCATGATGTCTTCTAAATGTTAGAATATTATCCAAGTGAAATGCGAAATTTTGGTAACCAAAGTAGCTTCAATTCAAAGCTGGAGAGGTTAAATGTTGGTGTCTTTCATTTACCTTCAGAGCCAGAAAGAGTTTTCTGCTTTTCCAACACCCTTACTGCAATGAATGCAGATTGATTTAATGTCATTTATATTTAAACTTATCAACTACGACTAGAGTTTGATGAATTTTCACATACAACAAATATATATAGATATAGATATATATAAAAAGATATATATAATATATTATATATATATATATAGTATATTAAGATATATATATATTATTATATGTAGTAAATAAAATTTCTATAAACAAATATATATATATATATATATATATATATATTATATATATATATATAAAAATACATAAAAATTAAATCCAATTTTTTTTCTCTTCATTATTTAATAAACTATTATTTTCTACATATCGGTCTTTGGTCATAATTTCTGCACATTATATCTGATATAAATCCTGAAAATCTCATTTGTTTTATTTTAGAAAACCAGAAATATCAATCTCCAGAGAGGGAGATAGTGAAAGAATAAATTAGACTGACTGTAATAGAACACCCCAAAAACCCCTTTCTTTTTAGAGTCTATATCTATTATTGTTGTATATATATATATATATATATATATATATATATATATATATATATATAAGTTATATATATATATTATATATATATATATACATATATGTGTGTGTGTGTGTGTGGAAAAGTGTATGTTAATATATATTATCAGTTTAAAAAAAAAAATTAAAATAAAAATTTACATCCAGATTTGAGTTTCACATGATGGTGAATTTAGTGCCAAAGCTAGATAACCCCCTAACCCTGAGATTTAAATAGATAGTGTTCTGGCACCCTCTTCTCCTTTACTTATTTCACCTCAGGCCTCCCTCCTCCTCCCATAGTTTCAACAAAAATGACTATTTGTATTATTTTCGAAATAGCTCCCAGAGCATGTATGTATATTTGTTGCATGATAAAATAGCTTGTTTAATTTTATTTATTTTTTTGTTGCCAAAGAATTCTTCATCATTGCATGGTAGTTTATTTAAAGGGTATGAAGTTTTTAATCATACAGACCTTTTTTGTAGCACTGAATCGGTCCATTCACTGAAAAACTACTGAAATGGAAAGAATACAGAGATAACCTCTTTTCCTCTCAGCCCTGGTAATACTTGTTGCAACCTGCCAGTAAAGTAATAAGTTACTAGGGTTGACTGCAAGGACTCCTAGCTTTCTGATGGGTTTTTCAGTCAGAATGTGCTTCCATGCATCGTCTTCAATTTGTAACAGAGTCCAGGTACTTCCGGCGGCGTGATTCAGCAGCACTTCTCCATCTAAAAAATAATTTTCTTCTTTTCTTTTTTTCTCTCTGCTTTCTCTCGCTTTTCTATCCTCTTCTACTCTTCTTCTTCTCTCTCTTTCCTTCTCGTCTTTTTCTTCTTGATCTCTTATTCTTTCTTTCTTCTTCTTCTTTTTTTCTTCTTCTTTCCTTCTTCTTTTCTTCCTCTTCGCCTTTCTCTTTCTCTCTCTCTTGTACTCTGCTTAATTCTCTCCTCTCTTCCTATCGTTCTTTCCTTCTCTTCCTTTGTTCTTCTCCTCTTTCTCTTCTTCTTCTTCTTCTTGTTCTTCTTTCTTCTCTTATTCTTCATCTTCTATCTTCTCTCTTCTTCTTCGTCATCACTTTATAGCAGTAGTAGTAAAGTGCTTCGTTTTTGATATGCGGCTGCTCTTGCCAACTCAGCCAGATTTTTTGGTTGATAATAAGAAGAAATTGGGAGTGGGGGAAGTATTCATTGATGGCAATAAACCCGTAAATCTTCCTTGGTCGTACAAGAGGCACACATCTTGATTCACGCTTTCCGGCTCGCTCTTTTATCTTTTTGATAAGTGGATCATTTCCAAATCTACTTAGAATGAAGCTGTTTAGAAGTCGTAGTTTGAGGATGAAGATAGTATGCACCGTTGTAGGGAGAGTTAGGGCGTTAGTTCGAAGTTAACCCACAAAGAAAGTTACGCCCGAATCGAAAATCTGTAATACCTGGTAATAAGCTATTAGACCAAATGAATCGTTACAGAGAGTAATCAAACCTAACTCATGACTGGCAGCATTTAAAATCTCCATGCCCATGACTAGTTCCCACGGCTGAAGATGACTGGTGACACAGAATAAGCATACTGTTAGTCTGGGCTGAAGGTACTGTCATACTGTTATTCATAGTTATACTAGCCTATTTCGACTAGTATAGTATATTTCTCCCAACGGTAATCGTACTTAACTCACCGAAACTCTTTAGAAGTCGATTCCTTCGATGAGACAGACCAGTTATTGGCACCCAGGAGAATAAAAAATAACATGCTCTATATCGGTTAACTAATTAACAAAATAAGTAATAAATTAAAAACAATAAATATAATTAAACCAATTCATCAAACAACAAAACAGATAACTATTGCAGTTAATGCCTACCCTTTGGGGATCCAACCTTCGATTAGGGTGCTGAGGTTCTGAAGGTGACAAGTTTCAGAGATATTCTGGTAAAATGGAACAATAGTTAGTTGAATGAGAAATGGAGCTTCCAGTGTACAACAAGTCTAGAGAAATAAAGATGATTGTAAATATAAGTCGATGAAGAGTCTAATAGTCTTACTTCGTTAGATATGGTATTCCTCTTATCCAGAGATAACGTGACCCTTATTGTTGGCACACTTAAACAGCTGTGAAATGATTAATTTCTATTATAATAATCTCCTGGGAAAAGACAGAACATCAGCGGCATCTTATAAATATTAAAAAATAAACCAAAAGGAATAAAGATAACTATATATATATATATATATATATATATACAATATATATATATATATATATATATATATATATATATATATATATATAAACAATATATATATATATATATATATATATATATATATATATATATATATATATATATATATATATATATATATCCAAAATACCGATATTATTACCGGTAAGGGCACTGCAAGCAGCGGCCCTTACATCCCCCGTGAGAAAATTACGCCCCCACTCAGTTTCTTTGAAATTGGTAAGATGAGATTAGTGGAAAGGCAACGGGTGAGATGTCGGTTCTGAAGGTTTAAAAGAATGCTGAGATGGATAGAATATGTCGCTCATTATTACAAATGGAAAACAACTGAACCCAATAATTGAATATATACAACACGATCAACAAAATCAACCCAAATTTGAGAAAAATTAATCAAACTGTTAACTAATATCTAAGATTAAGACAACAACTAGAACTAATAACTGTTAGCTAAGACAACAATAACAAATATCGTGGATATCGCCGAATGACTGAGTGGATAATGCGTTTTTCATCGTCCATAGCCTTTCACAGAGATTGAAGAATAGAAAGCTGTTGTGATGCATATAAAGAAACATAGCCTACACCTGTGAGCAACGTTCGTAATTTCGACCGCATGTATTCGTCCTATTGCAGGTCGGGCACACCCAATGGTTGCAGACGAAATGGGAAACGTGAAGAACTAGATGACGACGATAAGTAGTCTGTCTGATGACTCTGGCAATGCAATGGGCACTCTCGCTGATGAGTCTGTTGAAAAGGGAAAGTGGCTGAGTAAGGTGTCTAAAGTTGCGGTACAAAAGCTGAGAGAGTCAGACCTGTAAAAAAGGCCTCATCCAACCGTCTCTCAATATTAGCGAGTGTTCTGGAAGTAGACGCCTGAGAGGGTTCTATGGCAGATTAGATGATCCGTTCACGTTCTTCACTTCTTGAAACATTTGAAGGCCGGCAGCATTTTGCGGAAGGTTTTGGACGTTCAGACAACCGGGGCTGTGTGGTATTGAAAAAAACTTTTGTATTATTTCAGAAGCTGTTCCAGGAACAATCTGATAGCGTGAAGCCCATCTGACAACATCAGAGATTCTAAATAAAGTTTCTGTTTCTTCATATACTTAAGATGGGGTGTGTTCTTGTATTCTGAGCCGCGTTTGCTTGCTGTTCCATAATAGTAATTGAGCACCTCATTTCCTCGAAGACAGGTTTTATCAAGCCACTTATACTGCGAACATACCAAATCTTCAAACTTGACGAAAGAGCGGATTGAATACTCCCTCATCATCCGAGGTGATATGGTGGCGTTGTCCTTGAGATGATCCGCAAAGGCGGGTCCCCATGCTTTAGTAATGCGTTTCTGATTGAAGACGTACATATCTTTTATTGGTGGAATGACAAGGTAGACTCTCACCCTCAGGTTTTTCTTTTTGGCATATGCCGTGATCTGATCCATAATGGCGGGCACCCCCTCGACGGAGAAGTCAGCAACTGGTTCAAAAACAGAAACTTCTTTATCCCCTTTGGATAATCTTCCTCTGCCAGGCTAGGGGTGTAAGTGCCAAAATAAAAAGAAAATCTACATCAGGGATCATAAGGGTTTCGACTCGGGCTGGGCTCTTCAGTAATGTTGCGTCCTGAACTGTAATTTACCCTTAAACGGATATTGTAATCTTGTCGCAATAGGCTCTTTTCCCGGCGCAGGAGGTCCACTTCACTGGCGCCAACGACTAATAAAGTCTTCATTTCTGCAAGGAGAAAATTACACATATTCAAATGTCGCATTCATGTCAAATGTATTAATAAAAAAAATATATTTTGTTCCGAAATAACAAAAATATATTTAACCATAATAAATTTAAATTTAAATTTAAATATTCGTTTTATACAAATTCCTCATTAAATTAATTTAAATTTTTTTCTTAAATTATAACTGAATAAAACAATTAATTTTTTTAATAGTCATAGTCCAATTAATTTCTTTGTATTTTCAATTCTTATGTTTTCTGTTTCTATTTTCTGTTTTTATTATTTTCTGTTTATATTTCAATTATTATTTCCGATAATTATATCAAACTTTAAATATTCCATAATAATTTTCAATTTTTTCGTTTTTACTATAATTTGAAACATTTGAAATTTCCATATTTTTATCACTTTAATAACAATTTTTACAAATAATTTTAGAATTAATCAATGTGTTGTTGCTTTTTATTTAAAATAAAATATTTTAGGTTAAATTAAATTAAATTTAGAACTTGTCAAAAGCATTATTTAAGAGGAGAGACACATATATATATTATAGGTATATGGCATATATAGGTATATATATACAAAAAGATAAATATATATATATATTATATATATATATTATATATAAATATATATATATATATATATATATATATATATATATATATATATATATATATATATATATATATATATATATATATATATATATATATATATATATATATAAATATGTGTATATACATATCAAAAAAACTAATGTAGCATTTGTAAATTGGTGTTGAAAAATAATAAAAAAGTGTAAAGAACAAAAGAACGTAGTATTTGTTAGCAATTTTTATTGAATTGCTTTACAAAAGAGCAAATTATCAACAACAGTTATCTAAATACATAACTAGAATATAAATTAATAAATTAAATGAATATGAAATTAACTAAATTCTAAAATCCTAATGGGGGAATATATACATTTAATTATTAAATACAGTTAAATTTTAAATATGATATTACAATAGTAATATGTAATAATATAAAATAAGATAATAACACTACGACCAACAAACTCTATTCCGATAGATACTGAGAGGCTTTATTTTCAGTTAAGCTGGGATGACTGTCAGATTTTAGTTTTAAGAGTTTGTTTTTTATACTAATATAGATGAAAAGAACGATGAGATGAATGAATGTAATCATCACCATACATCCACAAAAAGGGAACTTCCTCCGTAGCATAGCGTAGCATACCTTTTCCCACTAAATCTTCAGAAAACATAGTAGAGAAAAGCGACGTGAGGCAAACAATGCCAAAGAACAAATCACCACAAGAGCAAAACGGAAGCAAATAACAAAGAGACAAATGCTTTGAGTTAACTGTAATGAGAGACTGTAAAAGGTTGAAAAGGAAAACTTTGAACTAATTAACTGCAAACTAAAGCAAACTGCCCTGTCTTCTTCTCAATAAGTATTTTAATGGTGTTTCCATAACATGGGGCAGAACAACGACCTGTCCCATCCGTCGTGTGAACGGACGATTAGGGAAATTGAAAGTGGCCAAGTCCTCATCATCTATACGAATCATGTGCAGATCATTATTGTCTAGTTGAATACGGACAGGATCACCAAGAACCTCCCCAACTACGCTGTAAAGAGCCGGAGGCGGTGAAGGTGATGATAAAAGACCCAGATGAAAACCTGAAAATTTGGTACCACCAGTACTAGGAGTAGCACTGCTGAAATGTAAAGATGGAATAGGTGAAAGACTAGGATGTTGACTGATAATAGGGGAACTGCTCATAATGGACGGATCAAAGAGATTCGAACTGGGTCTTTCCTTAAAGAAAGCGTTAACGAACGATGCTCCTTCTAATTCGACTGTGTGAAATAATACTTCGTCTGGATTTACTATAGACGGCGGCTCTAAAACGAATATTGGCGACACACTAGTGACAATAGTCTGACTATGGGGAGTAAGAACGGAAGAGACCTGAAATTGTGGAGGACAAACATGAGTGTATAAATCATGGTAGTCCATCGATGGAGATCCAGCAAACGAAATGGTCTCGCTGGTACTAGAATTAGGACTGTGAGTTGGGATATGAGAAGTATCGGTGAAATATTGATCTAAGGACAAAGATGTAGGAACAGGGTTTCAAGAGAAATCTAATTCAACTAGTGATGGTGCAAAAGTGAACTTTGGGCGGAGAATGGGAAGTTTGAACTAAACTGGGTGAAATAACTAGAGTTTCTACTGAAGGTAAAGCCCAGCCCAAGATAACGGGATTGAGCTGCTCTATTTGCTCCTATAAGGCAGGAAGTCGGGCAAATAAATCCAAAGGAATGGGGTTTGTAGGAAGAAATCCCTCGAAGTCATTTTCCTCTTCATCTTCTTCAATCGATTGAAACGAATCAGCATCTTCATCTGATAATGAACTATCAGCTGTTGAAATGACGTCAGAGTCATTGACATTTTCATTCATTTCTTCTTCCTCATGATCGTCGTCAGTGAAAAACTTGTCGTGAACCTCGGGGTTACGCGACAAATATTTGCAAAGATAAGTTTGTATGACAATCCACCCTCTTGGATGAGAAAAGTTGACCTTCTGCAATCTGCTAGTGGGGTCAGCAGCA
>JABUQX010014215.1:27500-44566 GCA_015478945.1 Trachelipus rathkii
AATTATAATTATAATTATAATTATAATTATAATTATAATTATAATTATAATTATTATAATTATTATAATTATTATAATTATATAATTTATTATAATTATTATAATTATTATTATTATTATTATTATTATTATTATTATTATTATTATTATTATTATTATTATTATTATTATTATTATTATTATTATTATTATTATTATTATTATTATTGTTCGTATACGCTTGATGTTGTGTTCTTGAAGAACATTCTGAAAAATCTGAGAGGTGAACTCTGTACCATTGTTGGTAAGAATTCTATTCGGAACTTTAGGAAGAAACGGAATAATCTGGTGTTTTAATTTTCGAGAAACCGAAAGAATAGATTTATCTGATAAAGGAACGACGGAAACCCACTTGGAAAAGTGATCAATAAGGACCATGCAGTACTTGTTGCCGGAACTTGTCTGTGGAAATTGCAACAAGTCCATAGCGCATAGGTCAAATGGGTATTCTGCTAATATCTTTAACAAAGGAGCAGGGTTGTGGAGTCGGTTCAAAAAATTTCCGACTCCGACTCCGACTCTGACTCCGACTTCACCCTCTTCAAAATTACCGACTCCGCTCCACCCTTTTGAAATTGGCCGATATGGTCATAACTATATAAGAATAATGCTATGAAAATGAATACTGAAATACCCGACCCCCGACCCCGACCCTGAGACGACCCCGACTCCGGCTCCACTCTTTTGAAAATTACCGACTCTTGAAAATTACCGACTCCGACTCCGACTCCGACTCCGACTCCGACTCCACCCTCTTCAAAATTACCGACCCCGACTCCGACTCCACCCTTTTCAAAATTGCCGACTCCGACTCCGACTCCGACTCCGACTCCACTCTCTTCAAAACTACCGACTCCCCGACTCCGCGACTCCGACTTCGACTCCACAACCCTGCTGAAAGGAGGGGTCATTACAGAAGAGAATGTCTTTTGCCTTTGACAAATCGGACAACAGCGTACGATACCAGAAACCACCTGATTAACACGTGGGTGCCAAAAGTGCTTATAGATCAGTTGCAGGAGTTTATTACGACCGATATGGGCACAAGAAAAATGAAGGCCTAAAACTACATGCACAAGGAAATCAAGAGAGATGACATATAGCATTTCTCCCGACTTCAGCTTGTGGTAACGTATCCCATTTTCGAATACAAGCTGTGATCTATATTGTTTGTAAACTTTATTAACCCTGAGCCAACCCCGATTATCATCCTTATTCTGTTTCCTTCTTATGATCAGTTTTAAGTCTCAATCGTTAGCTTGATCATTCATAATATTAACGATGTTGATGTTTGAATCAGCAAATCGTTCGGCTATCTACTACTGTAATTGTACACACTTGAGGATGTGTCTGCAAAACTGTGACTATTACTTTTAATTTATTATTCACCCGACGAACTAATTCTTTTTGTGCTAAATCCGGAAGGAGTTCATTTTCACTATGTAAATAAGTTCCTAACACTAAAGCAAATTACATGTATTCCGAAGGAACTATAAAGAATTCTGTTGGTTGCGATATAAAACAACGCTGAAATCTTAGCTTTAGATTTGCATAATGATCAATCGGTATCCTCTCACCCTTACCAAACCCACTGATAGCCCTAACCCCTACTTTTGATGAAGGCAAAAGTTCTAATGGTTCATTCAGACTTGAAATGACCGCGATACTCACCAAGCTTACATCTGCCCCGTTGTCTACTAGGCATTCATAAATGTTAGAACTGTTATCTTCTAAGGCTACGCAAACAATTAACGGGTTTATGTCTGCTTGGCAAAGGTTTATGTCCACGACCATATCATCAGGAAAATCAGCCAGGTTTGTACCTATATTTACATTCATGTTACCATCAGCATATAATTTTTTGGTAGCGTTATCAGCTTTATCTGGATAAACTACTATTTACGCATAACTATGACTACTATCACTATTAACCACTATCGGTTTTGCCTGAGGTAGGCTATCACTACTACTAACTGCTAAGGTTTCTACATGAGTGTGACTATCACTACCGCTACTCACTAATGGTTCTACTTGTGTGTGACTATCACTACCTCTACTCTCCAACTGTTCTACTTGAGTGTGACTATCACTACCTCTACTTTTGAACTGTTCTACTTGAGTGTGACTACAACTACTTTGATTGGTATCTGAACCAGCAATATTACCGATTATTAACACTTCATTAATTTCTGCATTGGGAGCCCAGGTATGATTCGATTCTGGTTGTAAACTCCTCTCCACAGGATGGTTCAATTCCGTGGAGTGGTGGAGATTAAAGTTCCAGCCTGTCCTGGTTCTGCAGGACCCATGCAACGTCCCTCATAATGTGACTTTTTGCACCAGTCACAATGATCAATAGACTTTCGCGGCGGAAGTGGAGTATCACATGTATTAGTCCGTGAACGATGTGTATTGTCCACGCCAGGAGAATTTTTATGTTTGCTATCTTGCCCAGAGGCCTGTGCTGATCTGTTATGTCTAGGCGACCTCTGAGTTCTTTGTGTACTGCGCGATGGAGTTCTGTGCGTGCAGTTTATTCCGGAGTGTGGACCCTTGCAGAATGGGCACACTCTGGCAGATGCTGTTTGTGTTGTTCTAGGAGGAGATCTTATGAATCTACCTTCAGACCGTATGTGTCCCCTTTTCCTACAGTAGCTACATATCCCCAAATACTTGTAACATTCATTCATGGTGTGACCAACATTCTCACAGTAATCGCAACAGAGGTCTTTTCTGTTATTATTCTCGTTGCAATGCGTTGGTGTGTAAGTGTTGGGGTTCTGATTTCATCGATTATTAGTATTCTGTGTGTTGTAATACTGACTAGTACTACCGTTGTTATTGGATGAGGGATAACTCTGTTTCCTATTCTGATTATTTTTCTTAGAAGTCTTATCGTTATTTCGATGTGTATTCTGAAGAACTTCGGATTCACTACATCTATTCTTATTGTGAATTCTAGGTCAGTCTTTGATTGATCCGATTTTTCTGTTATCTGCAGCATAACTGTTACTAGAACTTATTGTTGTATTCTTACCCGGCTAAACTCACGATCTTACTCCAGGGTACTCGAACTGGGCTATCCTCCTCTACCTGTTTTATATACTCTGAAATCCGCTTTTCTACGTAGGGAGGTAAACTTAGAAGAAAAGCAGTTCTTAACGAATCATGCTCTCTTATTTCCAGACCATGGTATGACTTCCTAGCTAAGTGCTCTAGACGAAGAGCGTACATGCGAATACTCTCGCCTGGTGTTCTGTAAGCCAAATGATAAGCCTTTAGCTTATGCTCATCCTTTCTTTTTTCATCTTGATGGAACCAGGCCAGCAAAGTTGCCTTTACTGATCCGTAGTGTCTATCATCCTTTATAATCAGATTATACAGCTGGAGAAACGAGCCTTCTAGCTATCTGCTAAGCAAACGCAACCACTGATGATGAGCTTTTGAATAATTGAATGAGCAATATTGCTCAAAATCTGCTAGATAACTGACCAAATCCTGGCAACTCCATATTTATAGTTCCCTGGGTCAACCACCTTGACCTTTCTTGAGTTCTTTGCAATTTCAGTTAACCACAAGATTGCCTGAGATACCAACAACATATGTCGTTCCAGGATATCCAACTGGGAAGGCGCAAAGAACTGCGTAGGCCCTCTATTTTCTGCATTAGTGTATGTTAGAGGTGGGGCCCATAAGGTCGGTTAACATACTGTGTCGAGCTAGGGATCTCGGTTTTTTTCTGGTGCTACAACCATGGTTGCAATCGGTAATCCAGCCATGCTGGAAGTTAAGGGATCATGCGAACCTGGAAAAGGAGAATGTACCGTAGTCTGTACACAAGTCACGTCAGTCGATTGAGTTAGGTGAGGTGTAGTGTATGTCGTGTATATGACGTCAGAGGGTGACACTTCGTAAACAGGTGCTGACGTGCACGGGTATATTGGCTGTTCTGTTATCGGGGAATTGGAGGATGAACCAAAGCTCATTAAGGAAAAATCAGTGCTCAAGGGATCTGCGGGGACTGTGCTAGCAACACTTGGAACAACCCGAATGTGTTGCGGTAGCTGTTGGTGTTGTTGTGGTTGCACATGCAACCATGCAGTCTGTTCTCTGTTCACAACAAACTCATTCCATATGGATGTTACTAACTCCTGGAAAGACGTTTCCAATGTAGGTTCTACATTAACATTAAACTTCACACGAGCTAAATCTGGTTCATTCCTCTGTTTCATCTCTTTCAGGAAAGTCAACATGTCTTTACGTGTTGATGACTGCATCGCCTCTACATCTGCACTCTACATTCACCAACTGATCCTCTCCTGGGCAATTTCCACTTCAACATCACTCCTCTCATCCAACTCTTCTTCAATTCCACTCACCCCTGCCTGCCTAAAAATCTGTGGGAATAAGCTATTAGGGTAAATGCAAAAATAATATATATTCAAAATGATAATAAATAAAAAATTAATTATAAATATATATCAATGAAAAAAACAATGAGTAGAGAGAGTTGGTGAAAGTGGTGTTTCGCGGGGATATGGTGTGGCAGCATCCTGTTCTTCACTTAACCATACTCATCTACCCTTGAGTGGGTTCCCGTGTTCATCTAAGGGTGGTGGTGGTGGTTGTGGTGGTTTGTAAACTTTCACAACTTGAGGAACACTGTCATCCTCTACCTCCGGTTGAGTGGGTTTTCCTTCATCTACCCCACTTCTGATACTTTGAAAGTAACATCGGATTGAAGCCTTTTGTGTCGTACTTCGTCCGATCGAAGGGGTATATGCCGATGCTCTTAAACCCACTCTGAATGTTACCCTTAGACAAGCATTTTTCCCAAATAGATGACAGATTGTCCACAAATTGACGCTTGGACATGGCTCTGAGGGGTACCTCTGTCGAGATCATTCAAGTTGTCAATATTTCAGCCCAATAAGACTTTTAAGGGCCAAACACGACAATGTCTAAGGGTTGGAGCTTAGATGTTGTGTGTGACGGCAGTTTAATTATGGAAATCCGTTCTTCAAGGGCCTTTTTGCAGGTCCATGAGCTAAAATGAGAGATATGCCCATCCAGTATGAGCAGGAGTGGCCTGTGCTCTTTGGTCCTTTCTGAAAAGATATTAAACCAGGACTCAAAAATGTTAGCAGTCATCCACCCCTTTTTGCTAAGCCCATACCAGGTGTCTTGCATGGCAGTTCCTAGCAATCCAACCCAGTCTGCAGGAATCGTTGAAAGATCTGTCGCCTGTGAGGAATAGATGATCAGTGGTGCCAGATATTCACCTGCAGCATTACAGGCCATCAAAACAGTGATGTTTTCGCGACCTGAACCTGCTATAACTCTGACCACTTTTTGTCCGATAATTGAACTTGTCTCCATGTTGACCACTTCCTGTCTGATAATTGAAACTGCATCCGGATGTTCAACAGGTCCAGCTTCTTTAGTTCATCCTCCAACAAATCATAGAATTTGTATATTAAGAAGGGGTTCTTAATATTGTTGAATCTACCAAAGTGCATCCCTTTGGTCTTTTTACGGGAGAGGCCGTTGCGCCTCATGAATCTGGAAAGCCACTATTGAGTAGGTTCCAGATAGGTTTCTGGGACCTATATTTTTTTGGTGTTCCAGGAGTGTAGGTAAGATTTTTGATGTCATTTATTAACGAATATTCCCAAACAAATGACAACAATTGTTTAAATGTAGGGGCAAATCCGGCTGCAGCCATTTCCTCTACACCTTTACCTAATTCAGCTTCACTGGCTTTTGGAAGTATCACTTTTCTCCCTATGGAAAATGTGTTTTCTTTTATATATTATTATATAATAATACTATATATTATATATAATATATATATATAATAATATATATATTATAATAGTTTATATATATATATATATAATATATATAATAATTATATATTATATATATTATATATATATTATACTGGCGTATGTAAAAAGAAGCATGGGCCCCATGGGCCTGGGCCCAGGGCGGCAAATTCTGGAGGGCGGCAAATTCTGGAGGGCGGCAATTTCTGGAGGGCGAAATATTTTTTTTAAAAATTATGTTTTTATTAAATTATATTATATCTTTATATATATATATTATATTATATATATATTATATATATATAGTACTATATATATATATATATAATAATATTATATTATATTATATATATAATATAATATATATTATATAACATGCGTATTATAATATATATATTATTAATATTATATATATATATATATATATATATATATATATATATATAATTATATAAATATTATTATATGTATATATTATATATATAAATAATATATATATATAATATTATATAGATTATATATATAATACTAATATATTAAACAATGAGGGGGGCAGCTTAAATCTTTTATTAAAGGTTTTATTATATATAGTATTATAATGTATATATATATATTTACTATATAATATATATAAAGATAATAATATTATATATATATTATATATATATTATATATAGGAATGAAAGAATAAAAATAGAACATCTTGTAATGGATATATTAAATGATTAATATTTAACAAAGAAATTATTTTTATAAACAATAGAATATCAAATACCATATTTCTGATGGAGAAATTTGTACAATATGTAGAGCAGTTGCAAAAATTGATATTATTAAAACAGTAATTTCCTTGGGTCAACGCAAATTTATCAACTACTGTGTGAATAAAATAATATAATTGTCAAACGACGAATTTTTTGATGTAACGACTCATCATGAGCCAGTCCGTTAACCTGTCGTCTTCCATGGTACTTCGTAGCCAAGTCTTGATGCTTAGCAGAGTACTGAAAGAGTGTTCTATCTGTTACTGGTGATGATGGTTGGGCGAGTAGATCTATCAAGCCTTTTTCGTCGACAGGAAAGAAAGGTCAGTCTCCTTTGAAGACTTGGGGACAAAAGATCTTTTAGTTCTTCACTACTCCAAGTTTTCTTGTTCCTTCAACTTTGTACAAAGTCTAGCTCTTCTCTATGTGTCTAAGTGGAAAGAAGACATAAAATGAAGCTGTCTTTTTGTTTCTTTAACTCTATCGATTTGTTTAGTAGCACGCTGAAAGGATGTAGGTATGTCAATGCAAAGCAGGTTATTTTCAGTGAAAACGTAATTCCAAAGAAGAAGTTATAAATTCCAGATACGGAGTTATTAAGGATTTTCTTCAGAACTCCGTGGGATTGTTGCTGGATGGTGTGCTGCGGTGCTTCTGCTACCAAAAATCGCGTGGTATAGTTCAGAATCAGTCCCAGTTGCTCGACGATTTCATTAACCTTCTTTTAACACTACTTCATCGGTGATTTTTTCTTCACCTTTCCGATGGCTCCTAACCATTTTTCCACAATATGTTGAATGTGCTGCGAGTTTTGACGATATCCAAGGTCTTTAGATTGGAGAGCATTTACGACTGGCTCTAATATCGCAGAGTATTTCGCCGATCCAAATATCATAAGCGCATGTATGGAAATGCGACTTACATACCGATCATGCAACTGAAAAGTGCTTTTTATTGTGGCGATATTTCCTTCAATGGAAAGGATTTCTATTGCTTGCATCATTCGTACAAAGTGCTCCTTAAACCCTCTGAGCTACTGGTGTTTTTCAAAGTACCTATCTGGTCTGGCATATGGCTGGGATGTGGCATTAATTTCTGCTAGACCGTCTCCGAAAAAACGTAATAATAGCCTTTATAGGTTCCCAGTATTGCGGATTTCTGGTTTTGCATTGTTTTCAAATCATTTACTACTAGATTTTGTTTGTGTTGAAGAGCAATGAAACGAACTAATGCTGTTTCTTTATACTATTTTCCTCATATTGCTTCGGAACCAAGCCCACGGCATGTTCTGGGATTCGTTTCCTGCGTCGTGACAAGATCCGTTATAAGCTTTCTCAAGGTTTTGCGTCAGCGCTTTTCAGTCTACAAAGCCAATAAAATCCTCTTTGACTTCATCGGATGGACTCTGTCGAAAAAGCGCAACCCTATGGATAATTGTTCCTTTCCAGAAATATCAGCGTTTCACCTGCTAGTAACTATACATGCCACGCTTCTTTCACTTATTTACTGAGGATGCTTCCTTTATGTAGTACACATGAGAAATTGGATCTCATCCTGATCTGAACTGATTGGTGATGCGGCATTTTTTCTTCCCCTTTCAAAATGGCTTTTCATGACTGATCTCCGGCACTCTATTCGTAAAGGCACATATCTTGCAACACTTCCTCATCATGATGCTTACCCGAAGCGGCAATATGCGCGCGTACAAAAAAGTACAAGGAAATTATTGAGATAATATCTTTTTTTTATTTTCTTCTATGATTTTTCTTTGAATGCTGGTTAATTGGATGTCTAACGGCACGCTGTAGGGAACAATCTTGCAGCTTTACAGCAGTGTTTATACCCACTGGTGATTTTTTATGTCCCTTATAAGGACTACAAACTCGAGTGGGTTATATACTGCTGTAATAAACGGCATGAACATCTTTATATTTAAGAAAGTCTTATGTTAAGAGCCTAGACCCCTTCTTGAACAAACTTTGTATTTGGTGGACAATAAAATTACAAAACTTGCAATGCTCCTTAGGTGCCTGGAGTATGTCGCAAGGTGAATCTGTCTTCAAACTATGTCATATTGAATTCCTCTTAAGTGGGTATAGCAATCTTTCGCAAAAATTAATAGGTCTTAGGTGGAAGATCCAGCACTCTTTAGTAACTGTTCTTTCTCAAGTCCGAATCAATAGATGAATGCCCAATCGTATCTACAATGTCAATTTTGTGACTGTCACTACTGAATAGCTCTAGCTCCGAAATCTGGACCCATATCTTGACTCGTCGGGTGCTGGCTGGGTGTGGGTTCTTCTTTCGATGCGAAATATCTGCGAGTAGGTAGTGGATTACCTCTTGTGTAGTTCTTAGTTGAACTTATTGGTTTGTTCTTCGTTTCACCGCTACCATTTCCAATTATATCCGAGTTCTTCCTTTTCAAAATTACTGCAAACAATATTATATAATATAGTATTTATATTATATATATAATTTATATAATATATAATATATATATATATATCTATATATATATATACTATATATAACTATATATATTATATATATATATATATATACTATATATATAGTATTATATTTTTAAAATGAAGCTAACCTCATATGGACAAGTAATATCATGTGTTACAAAATTCCAACTTTTGATGCAAATACAAATTTTATTAATATTTAAAGTAAAACATACGTACCAAGGAATCTCCAAAATCCATGATCTGATGAAATTAAAACTATAACTTTACACTGAGTCGGTGTTGAATTATAGAGTGGCGTCACGGAGTGAGTAATTTCAATGCTAGCTTTGAACCTTAACAATTAAAAAAGAATTGAGAATGCTGACTGGACACAAAATCTAGAATTTATATTACACATTAATCAACATTAAAAAAAAACATAGTTCGAATAACAACACAGTTCTAATATACAAAATAAAAGAGCATATAAAACCAGTGAAATACAATCTCGCCAAGCAAAATCTGAGAAAATGACGATTGCAACTAGCGTTGGGACATAGTATATATTATATATTATATAGATATATATATATATTTATATATATATAGTTTATATATAATATATTTATATATATATATAATATTATATATTATTATATATATATATTATATTATATATATAACTATATATAACTATATATATATCGTAAAACGTACTTAACGGCCACCGCGGAACGGGACGTTTGATCAAAAAAATTCGGCAGGTAGACTCTATAAGTAGTAAACACTTTCTAGGGGGGGGGCAGCGCCCCCCTGCCCCCCGACGTACGCCCATTGTATATATATATATTATATATATATATATAATATTATATATATATTTATAATAATATATATATATATATATATATATTATACTATATATATTATATATCCTGCAAGTCTTTTCAGAAATAGTATCTTGTCAACTTTTTTGGCCTTTCTTTGCAGGTCTTGCTGAAAAAAATTCTGTCAACATTGGTATCAGGGTTGCCATATTGGTAAATTTGGGAAATTATGGAACCTTGTTTTTAAATTTTTTAATATTTTTACAAACGGGCTATGCCCCAATGCTAAAAATTCAATTTTGTACCTTGTATACCACTTTTGTATGTTAAAAAAGAAAAATGTTAAAGATTGTCCTTATTTGACATTCATTTTCATCTCATCTGGCAACCCTGATTGGTGTCTTTCAGTTCATTTTTGCCCGATATTCAGTGCGGTTTTGCTTTGGTGACGTCTGCGGACTAACTATATAGTATATTTTTTTTATTTACTAGGCCTGAACAGCCTACGTCCTCTGGCTGATATTACATAAGTGCTAGATCAGTTCTGATAGTGATTTTGAAAAAAAAGCTCAATAATCGAGTTTTCACTGAAAGTAAGAACTATATTTATTGTTTTAAACAGTAGGTGACTACGAGTGAATAAATGAATGGATTGGTCAAAAAAGGTTGAGCGGCGCAAATACCGGTAAAATATCAGAAGAGAAAAGGAAAAAGGAATAAGTGTTATCTAAATATCAAAGAGTAGACCATACTTTATCAAAACACAAATGAATCTGTCGTGAGGTGCGGATGAATCTGAAGTAATTTAAAAAGTCATTGATGATAACGATAACACGGGTAATCGTGAAAGCATAATGCATCGACTCTACATCACTGTCCCGAGAAAGTGGAGCCAGTAGAACGAAGACAAGACAAAAAAATCTTTTTACGCAAGCAATGCTCCATTTATTGGAAGTTAGTGAATCGCCACGCGACAACTACTTTGCAAAAAAATGGGATTAATCAAAATTCAGAGATGATTTTTTTTTTCAAAATTCTAAGGAGAGCTTTATCCGATAAAATAGATTCTTAACAAAATCCTTGTCTGAACGAAAACTTTTGAATGGAGATGTGAAACTTGACTATTTAGTGTACTCTAACAGTCAAGGATTGCGTCTTTTGTGGTCGTGTAAAACTTTTTGGCGTCGGTGTTGTCATCATCAAGTGGTAACAGAAGGATTTAACTGATTGGAAGCATGGCAACACAAGAATAACTGAACATGAAAATTCTGTTCGCTATCGTGATTGTATGTGATGCTGAAGAGACTAAGTAATTCCATTATGTAGAGTTGACAAGCAGCTGCTCTCTCATTAGAAGAAGAAGTAAATATTGAAGAAATGTACTACAAAGAGTATTGCTGTTATTAAGAAACTTTCTCACGGGGGTTACCATTCCGAGGCGATGATGAATTAGCTGGCTCTCGAAATGGAAATTTCATGATGTGTCTGAAAGTTATTGCAGTGAATTTGAAAACACTTTTTTTTTTTTACAAAACACCTGTCCTCAAAGTCAAATTTTGGCAAAGCAAAGGAGGCATTTCTTTTATACATATAGCACTTAACGAAGAAGCTTTTCCAAATTAAGGATAGAAAGGTATCAGTGAAATTAGAGAAAGAAGAAATTCAGGAAAGTAAGTATTTTTCTATTATTGTTGATTCCACTCACTCCAGACATTACAAATAAAGATCAGCTGAGCTTTATCATCAGATATGTTAGAAGAAGGGTACGCCAAAGAACGCTTTTTTTTAGATTTAGTAAAATCCTGTCATACGGTGATGAAGTTTTTCTCATAGCAAATGAATTAGACATAAGCAGTTGTCTCGGGGTCAAACGTATAATAATGCTGCTAATATGTCAGGAGATATTTCTGGCCTGCAAACAAAGAATTAAAGAGGTCCAACCATCTAGCATATTTTCATACCATGGTTCAGTCATTCCTTAATTTAGTGGTATTTAGCCGCTGCCACCTGTTGTAAACAGGTGTTTTTTTATTTTTTTTGCCTTGCTTCTAGAATCTTTATAATTTTTTCTGGAGCTCTACGCATCGTTGGGGTAACTTAGAATCTTTCTTCGAAGAATATAATGTCAAAACACTTATGTGGGACAAGGTGGGTCAGCTGAGCAGAAGCTTGTAAATCTAAACAAAGGTTGGGACAGCTATTGTTGAAGCTTTTAAACTCTATATCTCAAGATAAAAATGAGAGACCAGTCATTCAGCAAGAGGCAAAAGGAATTTTGAAAAAATTGAGTTCCTATGAAATACTCTGTATGGTCTGTAATATGGGAACCAATACTTGAAAGATTTGATTCTGTAAATAAAAAATTTCAATCTGAAGATATGGATGTGGCCACCGTTATTAATTTTGTATAACTCTCTGTGTAACTTACTTAATGAAATTAGAAGTTCATTAGAAACCGATACGAAACTTGTGCCAAAGAAAAATTTGAAATCTTTACTACAAAAAGACATAAAGAATGTATTAAACTAAGATCTGAGAAAGAAGAAATTATCATATTGCATTCTTCAGCTAAGCTTCAATACTAATATTAAGTAACTGTCACGAGAATTACCATAGGCCGAAGTTTTGCATACATGTGAATTTTCAGAAGTTTTATCTTATCAATCTCTGTTAACCCGACCCAGACGATATTCATAAATCAGCTAAATTATTAACAAAATCTATTAAAACTTTCACCAATAATAATTTCTATGTTGCTTTTAGAAGTAATGTAGTCAACCTGTCCATTAAACCAAATATTTTATATACCAAAAGCCTTTCATCGATATAAATCCAAATCTGAATATTGCCTTAAAATTATTTTTATGTACTCCTGCAACAAACTGCTCATCTGAAAGATCATTCTCCACAATTAGAAGGGCTAAAAATTATTTACGTTCGTCCCAGTCCCAACATCGGTTTTAGTTCATCTTCCTGTCTTGCATTGAAAAATGATTTCACAGTAAAATTAGATTACGAAGATATTAACAAATTTGCTAACGAAAAGGCAAGACAAAAACCTGTAATGAATCATTAATTTGATATATATATCCATATATTTAGTATAGTATACTATATATAATATCATATATATATATTAATATATAAAATATATATTTATCTATATATATATATATATATATATATATATATATATATTATATATCATATTATATTATATATAAGGGGCGTAAATTTTTTTTGGGCCCATGGGCGCTAGAGTAGTTGAAATGCGGGCCCTGTATATATATATATATATAATATATATATATATATTATATATATTATATATATATATATATATATATTACTATATATAATATATATATATTATAGTATTTTTTTTTCTTCCCAGATTGGTGGTAAGGTGTGTAGCATAACACCGGAACAGAAAAAGTAAGTAGAATGAAAGTTGAAAGAAATGTATATATAATATATATATAATATAATATATATATTATATATCTATATATATATAATATATATATATATATATCATATATATTATATTTATACTATATATATATATATTATATACTATATATATATATAATATTTAACCTCTGCTCTTCGTTCAGATTTCCTTTTATTTCTTGATTTAGTTAGTAATAACCCTCCCATCTTTTGAAATTCTTTCTTTCTGAGACTTTGCATTTATTACACATAGCACTTGTCTAGTTGTTCTGCAGTGTAACTTTTTTAAATATACATGGAGCATTTACAAAACAATTTTATTCTTTAAATCTAGTTGACTCTAGTTTCCTTCTAGATGCTGGGAGAAGCAGGAATTTATATATATATATATATTATATATATATATATTAATATATATATTTATTAATATATATATATATATATATATATATATCTAACGTATATATATATATAAGTATATATTATATATAAGTTATATATATAATATATATATTATATGATATATATATATATATATATATATATAAAGAATATTATGATATATATATATATATATATAATATATATATATATATATATATTTATATATATATATATATACTATATATTAATATATAATACTTATATTATATATAATATACTACCTAAAAAGGGTAAAAAATCGGTTGTCTTTTTTTTTTATGCAACTTGGTCTTATTTTTTTTTGTGTAAATTTTTTTTTCACACCCCAGAATGAAACAGAATGAAAAAAAAACAACCTTACAGCATGTTGGCAGGAGTTGTAGAGCACATGCCTGCAAATTTTCAAAAAATTTGGAAGTGGTCTTTTTTTATGTAACCATGGTCTTTTTTTAACACCCCAGTTCGACGGTACCTGTGTGTTGATGTGCTGCATAAAATTTCACAAAATTTTTGTGAAATGAGATCAAGGTTGGGACAAGCATTGTTTAATTCCATATGGTAATAATTTATAGACTCCTTAATACAGCTAATGATGAAAAAAAAAACAACAAAAAACCTCAATCCAAATGGTTCAAAAATTGTGCAATTTTGAAAATTTTTGAAAATTTCCAAAAGTTCAAAAAATCGATTTCGAACCATTATGACACTTTTTCCACTCATTTAGAAGCTCCAAAGCCTTCTTTCTCAACGCCTTTCCTCCCTCCTTAATCAACTCAATTTCCATTTCATCTTCTCCGAGAGCTTTAACATTTTTCATTTTCTTTATAGCTTCTTCTAGTTCTTCTCTATACATATATCTACATATATATTATAATATAATATATATTATATAATATTATATATATATATATTATATATAATATACTATATATATATTTATATATATATATATAATATTATAATATTATATTATATATATAGTGTATATATATATATATATATATATATAACAATATACTATATACTATATATATGATATATAATATATAATTATATAATTATATATATATATATATATATATATAAATATAAAAAATATATATTAATATATATATATATATATATATTATATATATATATCTATATATATATACTATATATATATATATATAATAATAATATATAGATATATATACTATATATATAGTATATATATAGTATATTATTAGTATATATATATTTATAATATAATATATATATATTATATATATATATATATATATATAATATATATATATATATATATAATATTATATATATATTATAATATACTATATAGTAATATAAATTACTATATATATATATATATATACTATATAGTATATAATATATAATGTATATATTATATATATATTATATATATACTATATAATATATATTATATATATAAATCGCTGCGGCTTGGAGGCAGAATCCCTCTGCTCTCTACTTTTTACAATTGCATGCATTCCTCAATCATCAAAAGTTTTATCGTCCATTATAGTTATACAAATATCTATATTCAATAGCAATACCTCAATAGCAATAGATGCATTATACGGTACCATCATACAACTCTACAAAACTAGTACTTTTTTATTCACTCCAGGATTTAATTGCAGCCATTCATTCCTAACATTCACACTTCCTACTACATACTAGCACTTCATGCACATCCGTTTCCTTTTCATGCAATATAAGCTTAATATTTACAACTCGTACTTGTTCAATTCGTCACTATCCACATAATCATGTGAATTCACACGGCGTACTCTTCTACTCATTATCCAAGCAGCTTACTCTTCTACATATGCTTTGATACGCAATCTTTGCCATAAGCTGCTTAAGACCCTCTCTAACAATCCTCTAAAACATTCTCCAGACTAGCCACAAAAACTCAAATCACAGAGCATCACAATAAAGCAGGTACAATCACTCTCATTCCATTACTCTCACTCTAGGAACCGTTCTACTAACCCTACTCTAATTCTTTCATCGAGTGATCCATTTCACAAATTCAATATTTATTTATACTTACACATTCACTTAATCTAAACATACATACTTTGATTCTCATTCAGTAAGTCTACCACCACCACATTTATTCATTAAATACCTGCTCACAGAGAGTTCCCTGTTAATGTGTCAAACGCGTTGCAAGTCCACTGACACTAATAAACATATACTGCTCCTTCTCTCATTTTTTTAAATCAACATATTTGTTTCACTGTGAAGAGTGATCCTATCACATGCGCTTTGACTCAACATTCTAAATAACTTGTTCTCCCGCGCAATCAGATCTCTCAGTCCTTCGACGGCAACATTTTAATTGAAGCATTATTTAAGTTGTCAACATATATCTTCCCCACAAGACACTGCAATAAACTATGTCCCATTAGTATGCAAGCTTCCTACAGTTCTCTTAATCTCTCCTTCGCTTAATAACAAGGGTAACTATTAAATTGTTCAATTAAAATCCTTCGACTATACCCTCCAAAACGCTTTATTGGCAAACTTCATATCAACTCTGTCAACAATCTCGCTCCACTCGTTATCATTCCTGCCAGTAATTCCATCTTATACTGAAGATTTAAATTTTTTAAATTTCTCAGTCTACTACCTATTAACCCTTCTCCTACTAGGTTACCTCATCCCAAAACATAAATATTTCTTCTTACACCATCAAACCCACACACATTCACTATCACCTCTTTATTACTGCTAATGTTATGCAGATTTTCTCTGTTCACATTGATTTAAATAGTCATGAAAGTACCATTCTTATTCATTATTCTGTGAAAATTCCCATCACTCTCTATCTTAATATATCGTACTTCCTTTAAAAAAGGTTCCTATCCCCTTGTATGTCCCCATTTAACTTCCTTTCAAACTGTTAAATTATCTCTCTTTTTTCCTATCTATGCATGCAACCTTTAATCTTCTTTTTTCCTCCTCATATATTTCCATATCATTTTTTTGAGATCTTATCACTGACTTTTTGCACATTCAACCACGCCTTTTTTTTACTTTTAACCACTTTCATCACATCATTCCTCACTATCTTTTGACATTCTTACTACCAACTTTAGAACATCCGCACACTTCTCTTACACTACTAACAAAGGCTTCCTTCATTTGCTTCCAGATTTGTTCAGTCTCATCTGTTCAGATTCAACTGATTTATTTGCAAATGCCCTCACATACTTTTCACTATAACCTTGTTTACTTAGCTTCTCT
>JABUQX010014216.1:17500-19084 GCA_015478945.1 Trachelipus rathkii
TCCTAGGTTGAAATTACCTAGAAAAGTTCCCCTCCTAGAAACGGGCTAAGCCCGTGAGGTCTGAACGTTTTATAAAAAGAAAAAATAATAAGTGGAGAAAACTGTGTAGTAATTAGAATACTCGGAGTTGAATTAATTGGTTTTATTTTAATTTATTAACCGTAATTTAATCAGGAAAGAAATATATATCAATATTTCATTCTTCAATTTTTTTTTTTTTTTTTTTTTTTTTTTTTTTTTGAAAAAGTGAAATATTGATATATTTTTTCTACTTATCTGGCCAACATCAGTTTTTCAGAGCTTGTATTTTTTGTATAGTCAGGCGAGATGCATTATTTTTAACTTATATAATTTTTTGTACACTCAAAAAAAATAAATAAATTTCCAAAAAATTTATTTTTTTAAATTTGTTTCACGAATAAATCCAAAAACTACTGTATATACATAGAAATTATCTATATAAAAAATGTGTATATCCACCGACTATATATGCTCCAAAAATTTCATTCTCATCGCATGAGCAGAAAAAAATTTATCGCAATATTTCATTTAAAAAAAAAATGGTTTCCAATTTCGACATTGCTGTGCAAAAAATAAATAAAAAAAAAAGAAAGGAAAAAAAAAAAAGGAAAACTAATTTGTGCATTCTCTAGGTAATATACCCATATATGTATGTATATTTCAAGTTTGAAGTCATTTTAAAAAAAATTGTAGAAATATAAGCTAAAAATGTCTTTGGAAAAAATGAAAATTTTGAAAAAATGACTACAGACACAGAAAAATACCTTTAAACAAAGTTCTAGAGGTCAGAAAAAGCTACAGTGTGCTTTTTCCCCATCAGAAATGTTTGAAAACTAAGAATTATATGTCCATTTTTAGGTGGGTGCTAAAGTGGGTGCTGCTGGCACCAATATTGTACCCTACCCTTATTAAGCTCATTTAAGTTGCCCTGGTATGATCTGAATTCCTTAGCTAACATGGACAAGTGTTTTGTGCCATTCCTCTACCAACTTCGTATATCATTTACACATACTAAGATTTTTCTATGTCTCATTTCATCTCTGCTGAATTAGACATTGTTGAACCTCATTGAAGGGAACACTTTCTATTCTTGCCATCAAATATTAAAGTGAGTGATTCATTTAATCTTTCTTCCAATTCTCAACAGTAGACTGAAGTGAAAATTATCTCTTGATAAGAGACAACACCACTTATCAGAGACTCCTTTCTGATTTTTATTAGTTGATGTAACAATGGAACAATTTCAACGCTTAGTGCTTAGTGTGATGGAGTCATTTAACAAGAGCATGGCTCATTTTTGTAATTCAGGGTTCAGTGATATACTCTAAAATATAATAGATTATATAATGGTTTACAACGTACTTTAAAGGTATCTTACGGTACCAACGTGCTTGGAAACTATTGCAGTATAAAATGCTTAAAACTATAACCAACTATGTCGTAAGAGCTGATATAAATGGTTCTATAAAACAATTTTTTTTTTTTTGCTTTTTCTTCAATAACCTTCAGAAAATATTATTACAAAATATCTTAGTTTCCTTCTCCTATCATGAAAGAAGCCTC
>JABUQX010014217.1:0-34572 GCA_015478945.1 Trachelipus rathkii
AGGAGAGAATATGAGAGAGATTTTTTTTATAGGAACTAATATTTGGACATAAGTTTAAACAGAGATATTTCACAGGAATTAGTCATTTACATTTTCTCAACTGGGTACTGTTCAGATAAGTAATTTGTGAACGATATTTTGTGATTATTATGAAACGCCTGAGATAATTCCATAACTATCTCCTTATATCTCTGACTTGATTATTAAATCTATAGATGCAGCTATTCTCTGCATATTCACTCACTCATATTTCTTATCTCTTCTTTATATATCATCACATCTCATCTACTCTATATACACTCTTCTCATTCCTTCTTACTATAATCTAATATATATAGTTATATAATTCTCTCTATATATCTTATAAATATATGTAATTCATGTTTCTTATTATTCTATCCTCTACTCTTCGTAAATTCTTATTCTTAATTAGTTCTTATTCTTCTTAATTAAAATAATTATATCTATCTATCACTGAATGCTGTTGGACAATATAAAAATTATAATATTAAGGTTTGTGCTTATTATCAAGATTATTAGAGAGCTCAAAAACTAATTTTTTACCTATTAGGGTGTAAAGAAATTTTTGTCAACCCATTTTACGGTATATGTTGCCGGTACATAGGCTACTTGTAATATAATGGTTATTGTGGATAAATGTATAAAAATTAATGTTATTAATTTTTTTTAGATTTTATTTTAAACTTTTATTGTCATATTATTATTGTTTTTTCTGTTTCATTTTAGACCTATAATGGATGAAAAATTAAAGGTTTCATAATTTGGAAAAAATTACGTATACATTTGTCACATAATGGGAGTCAAGAGACGGAAGTCAGGTTTCTGTTTAGTTAAAATCGCTCTGGGAGTCGGAGTTCGGTTGTTTTTAAAAGTTCGACTCTGGGAGTTCTGGCGTCGGGAGTCATCTTTTTTGTGCTCGACTCCCATCCCTGGGGTGATATAAGTGAGGCAATCTCAGTTGATCATGTTGGGCCCTAAATTTGTTCCTTTGTCAATGTAAAATATATCTGGGTTAAAGAAGTAAAATAATGTGGTTTATATGTCGGGTTTTTTTATTTTTTATGAACCTTTAATTAAGTCCATTATTTAGATTTTTTTTTCATATGGGTACTATTATATCGTTGCATTTTAGCCCTGTATGCTAAAAGATCATAAAGGGTCAAAATAATTGTACTAATTATTGTACTTTTTGAAAATAAGTACTTAAAAATATGTTCGAATTCTTATGGCAATCGTTGAGTATTCAGGCTAAGAGATAAATTGTTTTATTAGAAATTGTACATGGGGATTCGGTTCGGAGGTTTAATTATGCGTGGACAATAGGTCACATTGAATATTTAAATTAAATTTTTAATACTCTTTTACAGAAAGGACAAAAATTAATGTTTAAATAATTTTATACTTTTTATAGCAGATAGGTAGGTATTTTTTTCATAGCCTTAATATTTTGTTGGTCGGCAGTAGTATTTTTAAGTAAGATGGTTACATATTATGCCAAGTAAGACGGCAGATCAAGGGATACTCAGATGATCGATGATGCAGAGCTTAAAGCCCGTTTTCGTTTTGCATTTGTGCTTACAAAAACGTAATAGGCCTAAAACGCCTGAGTTTGCATTTGCTATTGTCAAACAGCGCAAAATCATAAAAAAAGGCTTACCAAACAAAGAATTTCCTTAATTCTGTATAAATAGAATAAAAAAGATAGCATGTTTCGCCGGGTAACCAATTACGCTTGGTGGCATTTTTTCACGCTCTGAGCTTTGACAAGAATGAATGGCAACTCGAGGCTTGTTATTTAGCGTTTTCGAACCCAATATCTTAAAATAATAATGAAATCCCATTGTTTAAAAATAGGCCTAAAACTTCAGCCAAGGGATAAAATTTGACCAAGTAATAAAAGTCCCAAAAATAAAACCTGAGGAATATATAAAATCGGTTATATTCCTTGGTTATAATAATATAAATAATGATTGCCATAAATAAAGTGATAAAAAATAAATAATAAATAATAATAAAATAAATAAATACTGTAATTAGAGAATTGCAAAATAAGGATTAAGTAAGAGTTTTTATATTATAATAGAGCACCTACCCTATTTGGAGGTAGGGTTTTATCTTTTATTTTCTGTATTTTCAAGAGTCCTTTCTGGATCTTGTCTGCAATATCACTGCTTGATGTTGATGTTAATTGTTGCATCTATGATAAGAGGGAAATAAATATGAACCACTGCAATACTTTAATATGAGAAGCATATTAAAGTATTTTCCAGTATTACAGTGATCATGGTAAAAGCATATTGGATATAAACTCACATAAAGGTTCTCATACTAATCCGTATTGAAAGTTCCGGGAATACAAGTTAAGACTTCCACAGGAATATGAAAACGCAGTACATAAACACATAAACAAAATAAGCAATCTACTTTGCTAAAAAAAACTTTCTTTGCTAAACTTTTTACTGCTGAAAACTTTTATATTCCTAAAGCAGAAATGATTAGCAGAAAAGGGGAAAAATGATTAAACATAAACAAGTCATGGTATAATATGGAAATATAAGTAACTTAACTATTTGTGTTTTTCAAAGCAAAACTAATCTTGGGAGACAGGCCCTTACAACGCGTAAGTTTGGCATCGTTTTTATCAAATAGCATTTGCATTCGTTTTTGTCAAAACAGGGCAAAGAATAGTAAAAAAGCACTCACAATGATAAAGAATTTCCTTAATTCTGTGGTTGCTATTAAAAGAATAGCAACCTTACAGTATTAAGGAAATTCTATACGTTTTGGATGAGACATTTTTATTATACGATTATGGTTTTGACAACGATGATCTGCCCTGATTCATTCAAAGACAATTTATCTTTTAAAATAAATAGATAATAACTATTGTTCACAAATGAAAAACTGGGGTGTATTGTGGGATGAGTCATGGAAAAGACACTTTAATGATGATTTTAGGAATGTTGAAAATTGAAGTTTTGTTTGATATTGCCCCGCCCCCCAAAATCGTGGGTCAATTCGTTCCCATATCTTATTGGATTTAACATTATACGATCTATTATTATATATAATAAATAATAAATAATATATCATCTAATACTAACATTATTAATATTATTATATTATATAATATATATATATATATATATATTTATAATACGATAGTTTATATATATATTATTATTATATATATATATATATATAATACATTATATATTCTATCCTAAAGGATCATTACATATAAAAAATTTTCCGAAAATAAAATAGCTCCTTCCATAAACCTTAGCATTTTGAATACCCTAAATTCTGGACTGAATTGCCCCACTTTACAGTAAGTCTTTAGGAAAAAAAGTTACAGCCTCTCAAAGTTTGAAATTTCCATGGCTTTCTTTAAAAAAAATTAGTGATCTTCGTGCTCGTTTTAGGCATGCTTAGTTCGTTCAAGTTATGATAAGATTGTTAAGTAGCTATACATTGATTTTCTCTGTGTATATCTAACAAAACTTATCATAACCTGAACTAGAGGGCCTGAAATGAGACCTAACCTGCATGGATCAAAAATGAAAAGTATGGGAGATTTAATAACTTTTGAGAGGTTATAACATTTTTTTTCTAAAGAGACCACCATGTTTAATTTTTTATTCATTATTTTTTTTTTTTAGAGTATAGCGTGGGCGGGGTGACTTGACCACTTTAGGTATACCACTTTCGTCTCCACTTTCCCCTAAGCATTTTTGCGAATTTTTTTGTTCTGAAATTCAAGGCCATATTGTAGGTAATAAGCACACACAAAAAATAATAATGTAATTCCAATAATAAGAGTTTTATTAAATTTTAATAAAGCTTCTTGTTATATTACGCCAAGGGTCAAATACACACATTGAGGGGTGCATCGGCCATTGTTTAAATTCCTACTATTTACGTAAATTCATTATTATTTTTAATTATTTACTTAATAAGGGGTTATAAAATATGTTTCATATTAATTCGTAATAAGTAATAAAATATCAATATAAATAAATGTGTGGTGGTCCGTTCACCCTCTCATCTTTTTGTTCTGGCAAAAGCTTGAATCTTCATATTTATTTTTATATAGAATTCATTTTTTATTTTAATTTTCACTTACATTATTAATAACTATCATATTTAAATAATTAATTGTAATAAAAATGTCAATATACGTAAATACATAAACATGGTGGTCCGCTTTCCCCAGACGCCCTTCAATCATTATATATGGCTGGGTGAATCTGGTACAGTTACGGCCCGCGTAGATTTAGCACTAATATGTTTGGAACAAATATTTACTTTGCCAGTTTAAAGCTTACATACTCGAGTGTATACACTGAAAAAATAATTAGAATCCATCCCAATTTTTCATTTTCTAACAAAGTTTAAAAAACTCCATTGTTTTCAAAAGTGCATTCTATTTGAAGGCATTTTGTTACCTAATTTTTACATATTTTTAGAATATTAAAAACTTTTTAGATTAAAAGAATGATCTAATAAACTTGTAGTACTATCATGAGTGCTATTAATTGAGCCACAATTTATTTTTTTTTTTTTTTTTAAATATTATTTTTATTTTAGAGGACCGAATCACCCTCCTAAGATGCGGGGGTGGTCACCCGCGCGCTACTTATGATTTTTATAATAATCGGGCGTGAGCCCCTGGTGTATTACTCTTCCCAGTCGCCCAGTATAAATTAACATTGCATTAATTTTTTTTTTGATCATCAATAATTTTAAATGATTATTAAGAATGATTGTATATTTTATATATAGCATATATTAAAAAAAATTAAATATTTTCTCTAAATAATTTTTTTTTACATTTGATAAAAAAATTATTTTTTAATAGTAATTATTATATATTATATATATATACGAAATTCACGTATCTTAAGTATAAGTTATATATATATATATTATATATATATATTTATATATATAATATATATATATATATAATATATATTATTTATTAATATATAATATATTTATAGCTATATATATATATATATTTATATATATAAGTATATATATATATTATATATATATATGTATATATAATATTATATCTATATATATTATATATATATTTATATATATATAGTAGTTATATATATTATATATATTATATATAACTATATATATATATATACCGTAACGGGTTAAATGGTATCGCCTTTTTCAAATTTTAGAAATAAATTGCATTACAAGTACTCATTTATCTTATGTATATTTTATTTATATATATGTAATATATATTCGTTGAAGAGTAATTACATGTAAAAAGAATAATATAAAATGTATTATAATGATATTTTATTTGGCCTCAAATTAAATGCCCCCAAATTTTGAATTGGGGGAAAATGGTAAGAAGATGGGGAAAATGGTAAATGGAAATAATGAAAGAATGCAAATATATAATATAATATTAGTACACATCCTTATAGACATGTTTTTAAATGAAAGAAAGTTACAATATTTAAAACTCATATAAACGTGGGTCTTATCATTTCTATCCAATTTAGTATCTGGCCATATTTTGTTAATTTTAAAACCTATCAGTTACTTAACGTATGAATACTTTTTACAACTGCCTCTATATGTTTGGAGCATATCTGAATGAAAATTTGAATGGTTTTATTTGGTAAAAAAAAAATTTAGTTGTGTAGCGCATATATCCTCTAACAATTTTACTCGAAAAAAATATTAAAATATTTGAATCTTATATTATTATCTTAAATTAACTATAAAGTGTTGATTAAGGATAGAGTCTCAATACACGCTTTAAAAATATATTAATAATTTTATTTGTAGAATAAAATTTTTGAATCTAATTTTTTTGGGCATTTATATTCATTATTCCCCGAATAGCTTTTATCAATTTTTTCCCAGTTTATGTTTTAGATCATATTTTTCTACCGATTAACTATATTATTGTTAATTTTAAATCACCAGTGCTTACCAGATAATTTTTACAATATGGCCTTATTTGTTTTATTGGAGCATTATCTGATAAAATTGAATGTTAGAAACCTTAGTTTTTTATAGCAAATTCCATGAAAAATTATACTTCTGAAACAAAAAAATATTAAACCTGATAAAGCCTGGACTTATAATTTATCGTAGTTTGCTCAAAATGATAAATTAAATGCAATAATCTACAGATAAGCTTTAAAAATGTTATATACTTACAATACTTGTACCATAATTTTTGGAATTTAAATTTGTTTGGGCATTTACATTTTCCCCCCGGATTACCATTTACCCCGTTTTACGGTGTATATAAGCTTATGTTAGGAAGCTTTACATTTTAATTTTCACTTTTGATATCAATCTTTATCTATATACCTTATCTTTGATATATATCTAGTCATATATAGTATGAAATATTAGATTTGAATCAGTATGTATTTTTTAAAAAACCATCAAAGTATCAAGAAAGTTAGTAAAAGTTTTTTAAGAAAATCTTGTGGAGTTTCTGGAATTATGCAGAAGCTGCCACTAAACAATTTTCTAAAAAATAACTTATAACTTTTCTGAACTTTAGAAATTTTTGATACGTAGATATTTTTTTTTTTTTTTGTGCTGAATTCAAATATATATATAATATATATAATTTATATATTTTAAGATTATATATAATATCTTATATATATATTTATGTTAATTATATATATATGTATAATATCTATATATATTATAATATTATATATACTATATATATATCATATATATATATTATATATTTTTTATCTTATATATACTATCTACAGACGGGCAATTCGTAAATCAGGGGTACTCAAAATGCTTAGGTTTATGGAGACTTTATTTATTTAATTTTTTTTTTCCGAAATTTTTTTTTTTATATGTTATGTTAAACTTTAGGAGGAAAGTTTAGTAAATAATTTGTATTGCATATATATATATAGGATTAATCGTGATCAGCGATAGTAAGTGGACTGATTGGGCCCACGATTTTTGGGGGCGGGGCAATTCGGTCCACTTCAATTTCATATTTATTTCATTTAAAGTGTTTTATTTAATAATTATGATAAGTCAGTTTTTCATTTTTAACATAATGGTATTAATATTGTTTTAAGAAATTGGGTTGAAAACGAATAAAATGTTCGAGTTGCGTCATTTTTTGTCAAACTGCAAATCTTTAAAAAAAAAGGCTCGCATAACGTAAGGGAATTTCTTTAATTCTGTAAGGTTGCTTTCTTATTTTGTCTTTTTTTTTTTAGAGAATTAAGGAATTCTTTACGTTTGGTGAGCGTTTTTTTTTTACGATTTTGCGATGTTTGACCAAAACAACGCAACGTGTTTGAATCAAAAATGAACGCAAGACCAATGCCGTTTTAAGGTCCTCTTTTTAAACATAATGGTATTACAATATTATTTAAGACTTGGGTTTGAAACTATAAAATGTTCCGAGTATGTGTTCGTCTTCTTGTCAAGAACGCAAAATTGTTAAAAAATGCTCACCAAACATAAGGAATTTATTAATTATTTTTGGTATTCTATTTTACACAGAATAAGGAAATTCTTTACGTTTGGTGAGCGTATTTTTTACGATTTTGCGCTGTTTGACAAAAACAAACTGTAATGTTATTAATTCTGTAAGGTTGCAATTCTTTTATTTTTTATTACACAGAATTAAGGAAATTCTTTACGTTTGGGTGAGCGGTTTTTTTAGTTTGCGTGTTCTGACAAAAACGACACGCAAACGCTTTGAACAAAACGACGCAATCTCGAGCGTTTTTAGCATATTACGTTTCGTAAGAAACCAATGGGCAAAGAACGACTGCTTTAGGGTCTGCAACATCAAACCACTATAAATACCACAATTTTCAGTTGCAATGTTAAAGGAGTGGTGTGACATCTTGCTGAAAATTTATATGGTTAATTGGCCTAAGTTGAAAATTTACCCACTGGAAAAGGCTGTTATTGAGTTTAAATTATTTTAAACATTATATTTCGGACATCTTTTGTAAAGAGTATTAAAAATTTAATTTTAATGAAGATTTCAATGTGGGCAATTGCCCCACACAAATTTTTTAAACCTGGACAAATCTGTACAACAATTTTTAAAAAAAACATATTTTATCATCTTTTATCTCCTCTCCTTTATCCATAAGCGTTATGAAACTATTTTTTAAGTATATATTATCTTGGTACAAATAATGTAGTGAATATTTTGACCTTTATGATTCGTAGCAATAAGCCTAAAAATTTAAGTCCCTAGATATTTTGTGCTTCAGAAAAGAAAATTTGCCGATAAGGTTGTATAAACGTAAATTAAAGGTTTAATAAAAATACATTAGTACTAAAACCATTTTTTACATTCTTCAATACAATCGTTAATTATATATGAAAGTTTTGAGCCACTGACCGATTGCCCATGTGACCGAATTGCCCTGTCTTACGGTATATATATATATATATATTATATATATATTATATATTATAATTTATATATATAAATATTATATATATATATCATTATATATATATTATATATTTCGGGTGTTTACGAAATAGGGGGAAAAATTTGGAGGATATTATCTCTGTACCATTACAAGCGTTTTGTATTCAATAAAGTTACCCTTGTAAAATTCTTCATTTAGTAGTTCCATCAGTGAAGGCGAAATGGTTATGATGTGAATATTGGTGGTTTAAATGTTCGTAGATGTGGAACAAGTTTGGCTACGGAATCTGCACTAAAGTGGTCCTACAGAACAGGGTATTGCGTCTCTAATAATTGGACACTGCTATAGGTTGGTTGATAGGTACCACCTTTTTATAGAGATAGGATGAATAATTGGAATATTGTTGATTAGTATCGTCAAATATTTCTCGGGAACGGATACGCATAAACTTATGGTTGGGATGGCATGTCCTTTGGATTTCGCTGGTTATGTGTGGGTTTAAAAAACATATAATCTACAGTGAAATAAATAATGTAGGTTAAGCCTCGGAATATATAAAAGGTTGCTAATAATAATAATTAAATAATCTAAACTAATAATAATATAATAATATAATAATAAATATAATAATAATATAATAATAATAAAATATAATATAATAATAATAATAATAATAATAATAATAATAATAATAATAATAATAATAATAATAATAATTAATAATATTAATAATAATACTAATAATAATAATATAATAAATAATAATATTAATAATAATAATAATAATAATAATAATAATTCTTTTAAGTGAATAAAACGTGTAATTAGAATTAATGGTGGTAGTGATTCGAGCCACTGGTAATATAAGAAGAAAGGTGTAATCATAGTAATTCTTTCGCCCCTCGACTCGGCTCTACATCCCTACCGTCCCGGCCCTTGGCTTTGGCGCTTTTTGGATTTTTTGGCTTCGTAGTCAACGCGCCTCTCCCCGTTCTCTCTCATGCGTGCCGTTACGTCTGATAGACAAACTCCCCATCCCCCTCCCCTGATGTTTTAAACACATCAACACCACCACCCATTTGCTCCTGCCCATATAAAATAAGCAATACAAAACGGCTAAATAAATTATCTATATTATAGCCATAGTAAAATATTGTAATCATTAAGAAATTATTCAAATTCACAAGCTTTTCATTTATTTGAGGTAACATTTGACATTTAATATAAAGACAATAATATTAAAAAATTATATATATATATCACAGAATAATTGTTAATTTTAGTAATACTATGATAGCACCTTTCTCTATATTACCAGTGGCTCTAATCAAAATCACTACCACTAATTAATCTAATTACAACGTTTCACTTATTATTATTATTATTATTATTATTATTATTATTATTATTATTATTATTATTATTATTATTATTATTATTATTATTATTATTATTATTATTATTATTATTATTATTATTTTATTATTTATTATTATTATATTTTTATTATTATTATTTTATTATAATTATTAATTACAGTCATGATTATGAATTATTATTGCTATCTTAGTATTTGCTTATAATTCAAAATGCTATATGAAATGATGGCAGACGATGTTAAGTATGGAGTTATGCATATTATTTAGCCACCTTTCTTATCATATTAACAGAGGCCTCTAATCACTGACCACATAGAATTTTCTAATTATACGCTTTTTATCACCTTAAAAGAATTATATTATATATTATTATTATATATTATTATTATTATTATTATTATTATTGATTATTATTATTATTATTTATTATTATTATATATTATTCATTATTATTATTATTATTATTATTATTATATTATTAATTATTAATTATTATTATTATTATATTAGCACCTTTCTCGTATATACCCAGTGGCTCTAATGCACTACCAAACCCTGTATAATTCTTGTACACTTTTTTTTTCACTTAAAAGAAGTATTATTATTATTATTATTATTATTATTATTATTATTATTATTATTATTATTATTATTATTATTATTATTATTATTATTATTATTATTATTTTATTATTATAAAATATTTTATTTGAAATTTTTTTTCTTACCACTTTTTATTGCAATTTTAATATCCCAATATCCTATTATTGTTGTCATTTGTTGTAGACATCCTCTTTTCTCTTCTTCCCCACATCTTCCCTAAGATGTACTTAACTTCTTATATGTTGTGAGGTTTAAATAGCCATCTCCCAACAACCTCGCTTAGGTCTTCTGCATGTAGTCTTTGGAGTTATTTCTAAGATCTTCATATTCTGAGCAGATACAAATGAAGTGTATCAGGTGTTCTTCAACTCCACATATGTCACAGTTAATTTCGCCATTTGAGAACCTGTTTCTTCATTTTAGGTTCAAACTATTGGATCTGGCCCTGAAAAGTATCACTGAGTAGAAGGAGTTGTCGTAATCTGAGCTTTCTTCAATTTCTATTTTCCATCTTCGGTACATTTGTAGACTATCTTTGCTTCCTATCTCTTCTTTCCATTGACGTAGGTTCCAAGCTTTTACTTTTTCAGAGATCTCTTTTTTGTCTAGCCTTTCTAATGCTACTATGTCCATCATAATTTTGTCCATGTAGCCAAGTGCATTCTTCCACCATTTTTTCTCATCTTCTTTCATTTTTACAAATATGTGCTTTGAGACTTCTTTCTTTCCTTCTGATATTGATTTCATAAATTTTAACTTGTTAGTTATTATTCTTCCCTGCATTGATGATGCTCCAATCTCTCCTCTCAGAGTTGCAGTTGGGGTGTACCTAGTCCCTCCTAGCATCTTTCGGTTCACTGTGTGTTCAATTGTTTGTAACTTGTCTATTTCTTGCTTTGTGAAGCACATTACATTGGATCCATATAAAATTGCTGGGAGTGCCACATTTTTCCAGTATGTTTTCCCTATAATCAGCTTGTTGCAGCTCTTCTCAAAGACTGAACCTGTTTGGCTAGCCAAGGTGTGGGTCTTATTTATGAGATGCATTAAACATATTTTTTTCATTGTTTATATATAGGCCTAGGTATTTTATTTTGTCCACCACTTTAATTCCTTCGATCTCCATTGGTGGTTGTTCCATATTAAAAATCAATAAATTTCTCTTCTCTTTGTTTATTTCTGTGCCACATTCTCCACTTATCTGTAGTAATGCTCTAATGTTTGCAGCTGCGTCGTTTACTGATTCTGCTAAGATCAGGCTATCATCAGCAAAGAATAGACTGTTTATTTTTATGGAACCATTGTTGAATCCCTTTTCTTTCTCCAGTTCCTTAATTATTTTGCAAAAAACAAGTTTGAATAATGTAGTAGACCCTGTACACCCTTGTTTTATTCCGCAAGTAACTTCTATCTCTACATTTTCTTTTCGTTCTTAACTAATGTAGGTTTGTCATCTGTATAGATACTTGTGCAAATGGCACTTATTATTTCATGGTGGATCTTGTACTCTTTTAGAACTCTTACAGTGATTTCCTACTTACTGAGTCAAAAGCTTTTAAAAGTCAATGAACTACAATTAAGGTAAAGTGTCTTCTGTAATGATTCTTCCACGCAGTATTGAAATAAAAAGATTATCCTCAATTCTTGCTCCTTCTGTGAATGCGGATTGATTTTCCTTTATTTCATCACATATTTTAATATGTTTTTCTTCAATTTTCATTTTTAATTAATGTCATGAATTGTTTGTAGGATGTATCGGTTATTGCGATAGGCCTTAAATCTTTTACAGTTGGGTTACTCTTTTTTTATCTATCATACTTGTTATAGATGTTTTCCATGATGTTGGTTTATGTTCCTTGTTAGTTATTTTTGCTCATTTTTAATTGCTGAAAGAAAAAACCCCGCCCCTTTTGGGGTTTTTTAATTAAACTTTGGTTCACTTCTGATTAATATTCTTATATAGTTCTGGCTTCAGGCCATCTGGACCTGGTGCTTTCTTCCTTTGAGCTTTTGTAAGACACCTTCTGACGTTTATGCGTGGTTATTACTGTTTATTCATGGGTGGTTGGCAGAAATTTCTTACTACTTATTGGCCATGTCCTATGTTCTCTTTAGTTGTACTGGAAAATTGATGTGCCCCACTTTGTATCCTTTGGTATCTTTGCTCCATAAGTCTTTTTTTGTAATTCTTTCTTTTTGGTCTCGTCCCCATTCCTTCTTGCCATTCGGTTTCAATGTTACAATATATGGTTTTTCCAGTATCCGGTTAATTCTTTTTCTATTTCATCTTTTGGTATTAGTTCACCATTTTCATAATGAATTTTAGTCTCCTTCTTGGTTCTATCTACTCCTTTAAGCTTCTTTATGCTTTCCCATAATTTGTTATTTTTATTAGATTTTATTTCATCTGTTAGTTTTTTCTCATATTTTGTTATTTCTTTTGTTATAAGTTTCTGCACTTTTGCTTCTGTTCTTTATACTGCTCCCAAAGCATATTCCTGGCATGGTCTTCTGCCTCATTTCGTCTTTTCCTATTAATTTCTCTTCTTTTTTTTATTTCCTTTCTTATTTCTTCTGTCATCCATGGTCTTTCTATCTTTTTCCCAGTTTTATCTTCTTTTTTCCTGTAGGTTTTTAATAGGGTATCACCCGCTGCCTGTTGAATGATTTTGTTCATCTCTTCCAATGTATCAACTCTTTCGTTCTGCATTTTATTTTCTAGGTTCTGTAGATAACTTGTCATCAGAGCTGGTTCTGTATCTATATATATTAATATTGCACCATCTCCCATTTTTATATTAGAACTTTTCCACTTTAACTCTTTAGGTATATTTGGTATTAGATTGTGGTTCTGATAAGATAAATAGATTTCTTGTTTTCATCTATTTTCATCGAGTAAAACAATGTTTGCTCATCAGCATATTAGTCAGAACTAAAATCTCATGACACTTCCTCATATCATTCTCTGCCATGGTATAGAGTCCAAACACTTTTCAGTGTGTTTTTTAATTGGGAGTTTTGCAACTCAAAAACTCATCTATCCCACTCTAAGACCATTTCACCCTTGTTTATCAAGTTTGTTGACTTCTCAACCATGGTATGTGGCCATTGAAGTCCCCTAGGATCAAATTTTTTTTTTTTTTTTTTACTTTGGTGTCTTATTAGTCTTTCACACTCTTTTCTTATATTAATATTTCTTCTTATTTCTCTGTCTGTTTCCCTTCCTGTTGCAAAATATAACTAATACAAATATAGAAGGTTTGCTAAAGATCGTTAACGTTTTCCAGATTAAGCACTTTAGTTTATGTTTTTCATCTATTTTTATTTATGTAATAAAATTATTTCTCTTATGTATAACCATTAACCCTCCCCCTTTTTTATCCTCTTCCTTTCTGTTACTTAATATTTTGTCAAGGTCATCTCTAAGTATGAATCCGTCCTCTGTGAGATGTGTTTCTACTAAAAGTATCTATATCATTTTCCTGTATTTAATTAGAAATTCAATCTCCGTTAAGTGTTTGTTTTTGTTTATGTGTTTGTTAATCATATTTAACGTTAGCCCAATTGTTCCGTTGCCATATCTGTTGCCTCGGTATCATTGATGGCGTACTAGATAACAGAGAGCACAGTAACAGTGATTGGAAGGGAAGTGACTAGAAGGAGAGTATTGAGGAGTCCTAAGTAAAGGAATGAGATAGTAAGAGTTAAAGACGAGTGAAGAAAGATTTAACATGAACATACAGTTTTGGGGGGAATCCAGATTATACGGGGGAAAAACGGTTACAAATAACCAATACACATCATGGAAAATACACTATATTTAAAAACAGATTAGTAAATGACATAAATGATAAGGAAATACCCTGGTTAATATGGTGAAACCTTTACAGATCATGGAGCAAAATGAACTTAAAAATAACATTATATACTTAACAAAAATTAGGGTTACACATACAAGGGAGGGTGGATAAAGTAGGACACATTAGATTACCATTAATACCAAGTAAATATAGGATCTGGTTAATAAAAGAAAAGTGGTGGATAGGAAACAACGAAAAACAGAATGAAGACAAAATTTGAAAAATACACAAACAATTTGGACATTGTAGTAAGGAAAATATTATAAAAATTATGGAAAAAGCATATGGAGGGGATAATACATATGAGAGAGATAGAAAACAACTACAACAGACAATACATAAAGTGACTGAAACATGTCAAGCATGTAGAGTATCCAAACACACACCGAGTAGACCAATAGTGGGTTTGGAAATATGGGAGAATTTGATGGGAAGAGATTTTATGATCGACGAACTGACAGGATATGTACAGGCTACATGGACAGAAGGTAAAAGACCAACAGAGATAGTGGGTAAGATCATAGATAGATGGATAAGTGTGTATGGAGCACCTGAAAATTTTTTATCAGATAACAAAAGGAATTTCAGAATGAACCATGGAAGAAATGTGTGAAATGTTTCGAAGCATCAAACATTATAAGCAACGGCAGCTAAGAGTCCATGGAGGCAAAGCGGGAAATGTAAAAGGCGGTAGGAACTGTTAGGAAATATAAGAAATTACAACGAAGTGGTTATGATAAAATGCTATGTGTTAAGATGGGCAAGTTTATGGGAGAAATAACAATACCGAATAGGGCGGGTTTTACATCTAACCATTTGGTTTTTGGATTGCAAAATAGAGGACGTTTCAATAACAAAAATGGGACGTAGATGAAAAAATGAGGATTGGAAGAAAAAGTGGTAACTATGCCAAAATATAGATAGGAGCAATGGAAGGAATCATGAAGCAATCAAGCTGAAATGAAATATTAGAAGAGCGTTAAAACAATAACTTAAGGGATAGCAAGGTGGAAGATCTGAAAATAGGCGAATGGGTACATTATAGAGGGAACATGATAAAGATGGAAAAGGACCTGGTAAAAGAAATGGGTATAGTGGAAAAAACCAGTAGTGATAAACCAAGGAGGGTCTATAAAGATACAGCACAACGAGTACATATTAATAGAATACAAAAGAGGAGAGAAATAGAATACCAAGAGAGAGACAATATAATACAAGAGAGAGACAATAACAGTGATGATCCAGAAGAAGAAGAAGATAAAGAAGAAACAGAAGAGGACATGGATGACAACAGAGACATAATATAAAAACAACACAAGAGATGTATCTCGTCGTCAAGAGGAGGAGAGAAGAAGAAGAAGAACGAAGAAGAAAGAATCAGACAATGACAGTGTATAATGGTCCTAAAAAAGTGAGAACGAAGACGAGGACGAAGAGGAAGAAGAAGGTGATAATAGAGGAGAAGATGAACGAGATCTCAGTAGATTAAAAAAAGGGAGAAAGGTGGAAGATGATAGATAAAACAACGAGACAAGAAAAGAGGGTGGAGATAATGAGCAGAGCTGGTAAAGTGAAGAGTAAAAAGTGGAATCAGAGTTATAATATAAAGGATCTTAGTGATGGTACGATAAACTGGATCAATTTAAAGGAATTCGAAGAACATGAGCCAATACCAGAGGAAGAAGAAGTTCTTTTAGTGAATGTAAAAGATATAGACGTTAACGATCTGGAGCAACTAATTAAAGAACCTACACACATTCCGGATCGTCCCAACCAATTCTTGAACACTCTTGACCTCTGTTTCACCACTAATCCTTCTCTCTATAAATACACCACCTTCGCTCCTATCGGTAAATCTGACCACAACCTTATATCTCTTAATTTTAATACTTTCTCTCCAACAGCTCCATCCTGACCTATGCGTTTTTTCTGGTACTTTAATCTGGCTGACTGGGGAGCATTGCGTTGCTTCTACGCTAACTATAATTGGAGTAACTGCTTTGACTCTGAAGACGCTTTTAAGAGTCCTAAATTTTTAATGTGAAAATTTCAGAAAAAAGAGGAAATTTAGTTCAAAATTTTTATTAAAACAGGTTTTCAAAGTAATGAAATATTTAGTATATAAAAACAAATATTGAAACTTCATTCAAAACCTTAATTTTAAGACACCTAAAACTATTAATAAATTCTTTTTTCTGCTTTCTGAAATTGCATTTCAATGAAACACATTATTTTGTGAAATGCTGAAAATGCCGTTAAAAACTGCCTTTTGAGAATAACAAAATAATTTCTTATGCTGAGATTTATAAAAAAAATGTACTTTTAGGAGTCCTAAATTTTTAATGTAAAAATTCAAGAAAAAGCTTATTTTAAGAGTTCAAAATTTTCATTAAAACAGGTTTTCAGCAGTAAAGAAATATTTGGCAAATAAAAAAATTAAAAACAAATATTGAAATTTTATTAAAAAAACGTAAATTTAAAACACCTAAAACAATTAATAAATTCGTTTTTCAGCTTTCTGAAATTGCATTTCAATTAAACACATTATTTTATCAAATGCTGAAAATACCGTTAAAAACTTGCTTTTGAGAATTACAAAAATATTTCTAATGTTGAAATTTATGAAAAAATGGGCCTTTAAGATTCCTAAATTTTTAATGTGTAAATTTAAGAAGAAACGTAATTTTAGGAGTTCAAAATTTTTATTAAAACAGACTTGCAATTGGAAATATATAAAAACCAATATTGAAATTTCAGTAAAAAAAACGTAATTTTAAGACACCTAAAACAATTAATAAATTCGTTTTTCTGCTTTCTGAAATTGCATTTCAATGAAGCACATTATTTTTTTCAAATGCTGAAAATACCGTTAAAAATTTGCTTTAGAGAATTACAAAATAATTTTTTTACGTTGAAATTCACGAGAAAATATACTTTTAAAAGTCCTAAATTTTAATGGGAAATTTTAAGAAAAATCGTAATTTTAGGAGTTCAAAATTTTTATTAAAACATGGTTTTAACGGTAATGAAAAATTTGGTATTTAAACAAATGTTGAAATTTCATTACAAAACGTAATTTTTAGACACCTAAATCTATTAATAATATCGTTTTTCAGATTTTGAAATTGCATTTCAATGAAACACATCATATTCTGAAATGCTGAAAATTCGGTTGAACAATCAATTTTAAGAACATCAAAATAATTTCTTATGTTGAAATTTATGAAAAAATGTACTTTAAGAGGCCTAAATTTTTAATGTGAAAATTTAAGAAAAAGCGTAACTATAGGAGTTCAAAATTTAATTAAAAATATTAAGTTTTCAACTGTAAAGAAATATTTGGTAAATAAAAACATATTGAAATTTCATTAAAAAACGTAATTTTTAGACTCTAAAATCTAATAATAAATTCGTTTTTCTGCCTTCTGAAATTGCATTTCAATGAAAAAAAATATATATTTTTTCAAATGATGAAAATACCGCTAAATTACAAATTGAAGAAATTTGTGAAAAAATGTACTTTTAAGCAGGGATGGCACGAAAAAAATCAAATTAAAAAAATCAACTGAGTTTTTTACTTGATTTTTTTTATAAAGAAATCATGATTTTGATTTTGATTTTATTGATTTTATTGATTTTTTTGATTTTTTTGATTTTTTTGATTTTTTTTTTTTTTTTTATATATTTTTTTTATTTTTTTGTATATTTAAGTGATTTAACTTCAATAGAAATAAAAAATTAAAATAAAACTATACATATTATGAAGTTTTTAATATATTTTTCAATTTTCAACAAACTATTGGCATTGTAAGCCGTAAGTCTGTAACATTCTTTAGTGTTGCTGTTCATTGTTTCCATTGTAATATTTTGAACCCAGAGCCTATGGTTAAAAATTGAAAATTAATGTCAGATGCAGACTAATTTTATATATTGTTTTTGTATAATGTCGTATAATAAATATGTTTGGCCAGTATTTGAATATTGTCTTCAATTTTAGCAGCATTATTAGAAAAGACATAGATATGCTGGAGATAGCGCAACGTAAAGCAACGAGGAAGTAGATTTTTGGCTTTGAGGATAAGAATAGGCGTGAAGTTGGTCCTAGATAGGCCCCATGCGGGCCTTCTTAAAGAAAATTATCTTATTTAATTATTTATTATGGGCCAACCTGGGACATTCTAGAGGGGCGAATGCGGGCTTTCTTAATTAATTTATTTTTTATTGGTTTGACTGGGGAACAGTCTAAAAAGGAACATGCGGCTTCTTAAGTATTATTCCCTTATTTATTATATGAGTTGACTGTGACATTCTAAAGGGGTCAATTCTTTCTTTAATTATTATTTTTATAATTATTATTATTATTGGTTGACTGGAGCAGTCTAGATAGGCCCCGCTCTAATATTGATTATTTATTATTCTGATATTAATTATGAGTTGACTGGGACATTCTAGAGGGGCCAATGTGCTTCTCTTAATTATTAATTTTTATTGGTTGATCGACTGGGACAGTCTAAAAATACTTATAAATTTCTGTATTATATTCTTCATTATTTGAGTTGACTGGGACATTCTAAGGGGCGTCAATGCGGTTTCTTAATTCTTATTTTTAAATTATGTAATATATATTTTATTATTGTTGACTGGGACAGTCTAAGAAGGACCTATGCTGCTTCTTTAAATATTATTCTTATTTTTATTTATTATGGGTTGAGGGGGACATTCTAGAGTGGCTAATGCGGCTCTTTGAACTTATTATTTTTATCAAGGGGGGGGGGGGGGGGGGGGGGGGGGGGGGGGGGGGGGGGGGGGGGTGCGGACTTTTTAGTATTATTATTTATTTATTATGGGTTTGACTGGGACAATTCTAGAGAGGTCAATGCAGCTTCTTAATTTTATTCAGAATAATAAATTAAGAAGCTGCATTAACGCCTCTATAGAATGTCCAGTCAACCCATAATAAATAGTAGCATAAGAAGCCGCTTTGGCCCCTCTAGAATGTCCCAGTCAATCCATAATAAATAGTACATAAAAAAGTCGCATTGACCCCTCTAGAAATGTCCCAGTCATATATATATATTATAATAAGAATAATAATTTCCAGAAGCCGCATGGGCCCCTCTAGAATGTCCGCAGTCAACCCATAATATATAATAATTAGAATAATTATTCCTAATTATTAATTGTTATGGGTTTACTGGGACATGACTGGGACAGCCCATGCGGCTTCTGAATTATTAATTCCTTATTTATTAACTTTTGTTGTTGATGGACAGCCCTAGGTAGGCCATGTGACTTCTTTTAATTATAAATAACTATTTCATTACTTACATAATTATTATAAAAAATTATTCTTAAATTCTTTATTTTTATGGGTTGACTGGGACATTCTAGAAGGGCCAATACGGCTTCGTTTAATTATTTAATTTTATTGGTTGACTGGGACGGTCTAAAAAAGACCATGCGGCTTCTTAAATATTATTCTTATTTATTATGAGTTATTTTGACATTCAAGATGGATCAATGTGGCTTCTTAATTATTATTTTTAAATATTAATTAATTTATTGGTTTGACTGGGACAGTCTAGATAGGCCTATGCTGCGTTCTTAAGTTTTATTCTTATTTATTATTTATTATGGGTTGACTGGGGACATTCTAGTGGGCCAATGAGGCTTCTTAATTATTAATTTTTATTGGGTTTGACTTGGTACACGTCTAAATAGGATCATGCCGGCTTTCTTAAGTATTATCTTATATAATTAGGGTTGACTGGGACACTCCTAGAGGGGTTAATGCAGCTTCTATACAAATTAATTAATTTAATTATTTATGGGTTTGACTGGGACAGTCTAGATAAGGCCCATACGGGCTTCCTGATCATTATTATTCTTATTTATTAAGTTTTAATAAGTTTCCGGGGACATTCTAGAGGGGCCAAATGCGGTTTTTTTTAATTATTAATTTATTGTTAGTTGACTGGGGAGTCCTAGGTAGGCCAATGGTGGGGCTTCTTTAAAATAATAATTCTATTCATAATTACATTAATTTATTATTAAAAACTTATTCCTTAATTCTTAATTTTTATGGGTTGAATGGGACACTCTAGATTGGATTCTGCCTCTTCTTACTGTCTGTCCTCTTTTATATATATATATATATAATATATATATTATATATATATATATATATATATATATATATATATTATATATATATAGTATATATATGATATATATATTATATATATATATATATATAATATATAATATATATAATATATAATATATATATATATTATATATTATATATATATATATATATAATATATATATATATAATTATATATATATTATAATTATGTATATTATATATAATACTATAATTATATATATATATAATATATATTATATATAATATAATATATATATTATATATAATATATTATATATATATATTATATATATATATATATATATATATATATATATATATATATATTTCGCGTGACGTCATGAATCTGAAAAAATCAAAAAAATCAAAAAAATAACAAAAATCAATAAAATCATAAAAATCAAAAATTGGATTTTTTTTCTAAAAAATCAAAAAAATCCCCAACCCTGGCTTTTAAGAGTCCAAAACTTTTAATGTAAAAATTTAAGAAAAATCGTAATTTTAAGAGTTCAAAATTTTTATTAAAACAGGTTTTCAACAGTAATGAAATATTTGGTATATATAACAAATATTGAAATTTCATTAAAAAAAACTAATTTTAAGACATAAAATTATTAATAAATTCGTTTTTCTGTTTTCTGAAATTGCATTTCAATGAAACACATTATTTCTTCCAATGCTGAAAATACCGTAAAAAACTTGCTTTAGAGAATTAAGAAATAATTTCTTACGTTGAAATTCACGAGAAAACATACTTTTAATGAAAGTCCTAAATTTTAATGTGAAAATTTAAGAAAAAGCGTAAATTTAGGAGTTCCATTTTTTTTAATAAAACAGGTTTTTAACAGCAAATAAGTATTTGGTATACAAAAACAAATATTGAGATTTCATTATAAAACGTTATTTTAAGACACCTAATTCTATTAATAAATTCGTTTTTCAGATTTTTGAAATTGCATTTCAATGAAACATATCGTATTCTCAAATGCTGAAAATTCGGTTAAACACTCAATTTGAAGAATATCAAAATAATTTCTTATGTTGAAATTTATAAAAAAATTTACTTTTAAGAGGCCTAAATTTTAATTTGAAATTTTAAGGAAAAGCGTAATTTTAGATCAAAAATTTTTATTAAAACAGGTTTTCAATAGTAATATATAGAAATTATTTTTTCAAATGTTGAAAATACCGTTAAAAATTTGCTTTAGAGAATTACAAAATAATTTCTTATTTTGAAATTTATGAAAAAATGCACTTTTAAGAGTCCTAAATTTTTAATGTAAAAATTTAAAAAAGCCTAATTTTATTTCAAAATTTTTATTAAAACAGGTTTTCAACAGTAATACATAAATATAAATATTGAAATTTCATTATAAAACGCAATCTTAAGACACCTAAATCAATTAATAATTTCGTTTTTCTGATTATTGAAATTGCATTTCAAGGAAACATCATAATCTCAAATGTTGAAAATTCGTTTTAACACTCAATTTTAATTTATGAAAAAATGTACTTTTAAGAGACCTAAATTTTTAATGTGAAAATTTAAGAAAAAGCGTAATTATAGGAGTTCAATTTTTTTTTTTTAAATATTAGGTATATAAAAAGAAATATTGAAATTTCATTAAAAACATAATTTTAAGACTCCTGAAACTATTAATAAAATCGTTTTTCTGCTTTCTAAAATTTATTTCAATGAAACACAGTATTTTGTCAAATTCTGAAAATACCGTTAAAAACTCGCTGTTGAGAATTACAAAAATAATTTCTATGTTGAAATTTTATTTAATATAAAGAAAGGTACTTTTAAGAGTCCTAAATTTGTTATGTGATAATTTAAGAAAAAGCGGTAATTTTAGAAGTTAAAAGTTTTTCAGTTAAAAACAAGGTTTTCAACAGTAAATGAAATATTTGGGTATATAAAAACAATATTGAATAGTTTCATTAAAAAAACAAGTCCTAATTACACACCTAAAACTATTATAAAATTCGTTTTTCTGCTTTTGGAAATTGCATTTCAAGGAAATACATCATATTTTCCAATGTTGAAAATTCTTTTAAAAATTTAATTTTAAGAAATACAAAATAATTTATTGATTTGAAATTTATGAAAAATTTATATAATAAATTCCTTAAATTTTTTAATAAGAAGAAAATTTAAAGAAAAAAGTATAATTTTAGGAAATTCAAAAATTTTTTTTAAAAACAGGTTTTCAACAATAAAGAAATGTTTGTTATATAAAACAAAATATTGAAATTTCATTAAAACCGTCAATTTAAAGACCTCTAAATCTATTATTAATTTCGTTTTTTCTGCTTTTTGAAATTGGATTTCATTGAAATATTATCATGTCTTGTAATGTTGAAAAATTCCTTTAAAAAACCTTTAATTTTATGAGTACTCCTATCTCGAAAGGTTTAAATATCTTAATTAATTTAGTTACCCCGCTAGTAAACAATTTAATGGGAAAATTTAAGAAAAAGCTTAATTTTAGGAGTTAAATTTTTTCTTTTGTTTAACACCAGGCTTTCAATAGTAATGAAATATTTGGTATAGTAAAAATAAAATATTGAAATTTCAATTAAAAACGTCATAATGAGTACATCAAAAACTATAGTAATATTTAATTTTTCTACTTTTTGATATTGCATTTCATCTGAACACATCATCTTTTAAAATGCTGAAAAATCCGGTTAAAAAACTGTTAATTTTAAGAATTACAAAATAATTTTACCAAATGTTGAAAATTTATGAAAAATCGTTTCTAAGAATCCTAATTTTTTTTTTTTGTGAAAATTTAAGAAAAAGCGTAAGCTTAGGAGTTTAAAATTTTTTTTTAAAACAGGTTTTTCTAAAGTAAATGAAAACATTTGGGTATAAATTTCTTAAACTTTCTAAGGGGTAATTTTAACGATATTTTATAATTTATTGAATAAATTTCCTTTTTCTGCTTCTGAAATTGGCTTGCAATGAAAACATATTATTATATTACAATGTTGAAATACCGTTAAAAACTTAATTTTGAAAGTAAAAATAATTTCCTTAATGTTGAAATTTATAAAAATAATGTACTTTTAAAGAAATATTTTTTAACGTGAAAAATTTATTGAAAGAAGTTTCATTAGAGTTTTATAAATTTTTTATTAAAATATTTTTCAACAATAATGAAATATTTGGTATGTAAAAACAAATATTGAAATTTCATTAAAAAAACAAATATAAGACACCTAAATTTATTAATAAATTCGTTTTTCTGCTTTGGGAAATTGCATTTCAATGAAATACATCATTTTTTCAAATGTTAAAAGTTCCTTTAAAAATTTAATTTTAAGAAATACATAATAATTTCTTATGTTGAAATTTATAAAAAAAAATGTACTTATAAGAGTCCTAAATTTTTAATGTGAAAATTTAAGAAAAAGCGTAATTTTAGGAGTTCAAAATTTTCATTAAAACAGGTTTTCAACGTTAAAGAAATATTCGGTATATAAAAACAAATATTGAAATTTCATTAAAAAACGTAATTTTAAGATATTTAAATCTATTAATAAATTCGTTTTTCTGCTTTCTGAAATTGCATTTCAATGAAAAAAATTATTTTTTCAAATTATGAAAATACCGCTAAAAACTTGATTTTGAGAATTACAAAATAATCTCTAATGATGAAATTTATATAAAAAAATGTAGTTTTAAGAGTCTTGAATTTTTGTTGTGAAAATTTAAGAAAAAACCTACTATTAGTTCAAAATTTTTATTAAAACAGGTTTTCAACAGTATATAAATATTTGGTATATAAAAACGAGTATTGAAATTTCATTTAAAAAAACGTAATTTTAAGACACCTAAATCTATTAATAAATTCGTTTTTCTGATTTTTGAAAATGCATCTTAATGAAACATCATTTTCTCAAATGCTGAAAATTCAGCTAAAAACTAACTTTTAAGAATAACAAAATAATCTCTTATGTTGAAATTTATGAAAAAATGTACTTTTAAGAGTCCTAAATTTTTAATGTGAAAATTTAAGAAAAAGCGTAATTTTAGAAGATAAAATTTTTCATTAAAAATATTTGGTATATTAAAAGAAATATTGAAATTTCATTAAAAATGTAATTTTAAAGACACCTAAAACTATCAATAAATTTGTTTTTCTGCTTTCTGAAATTTTATTTCATTGAAACACGTTATTTTTTTAAATGCTGAAAATACCGTTAAAAACTTGCTTTTGAGAATTACAAAATAATTTCTTATGGTGAAATTCATGAAAAAATGTACTTTTGTCTGAGCGAGCGCTCTCCTTACTGTCAATACTCAATGTGGTTAGCGCGCCCTCAAGCGGATGCTTGGGTGAACTAGCCTACGACGCTATAATTGCGCTTTATATCACGCCGTAGCGCTACCATTACAAAGAATTCGTCAATTAAGTAAAAATACTATGATGTAAACTAGTGAAAGTCGTTTGTAGTGTTTTTAAGGTGAGTTGAGCAATCGTGAAAGTGTAAGTTCATAAATTAGTATGTTTGATACTTAGGAAATTATTGAACCAAAACTAGGCTCGCCAGCCTTTCTGGAGTAAAATGCGTTTGAGTGCAATTAGAAAGTTACCTACCTTCTCTAATATATTTTTTATACGTAGTTAGCTTGTGATACAATAGGTAGTAGCACGACTCTTGTAATACAGTAGATACCAGGTTAGGCTATAAACCGTTATCTAATTTATGCCAACCCTAGGCGGGCCTAAAGCATCTACTCCAAAATTTTTATAGGTCTTAGGAAACTTTGAATTCTCTATCTAATGTATGCCAACCCTAGGTGGGCCTAAAGCATCTACGCCCAAATTTTTATAGGGATATATATATATATATATATATATATATATATATATATAATATATATATATATATATATATATATATATATATATATATATATATATATATATATATATATATATATATATATGTGTGTGTGTGTGTGTGTGTGTGTGTGGTTTAATGTTAACATTCAACACTCCTCTATGTAAATACATGTTACGTAGGATGTTTTCCTGCAAAATATGTATGAACATGGAAGGGTGACTATTTAATTAAAAAAGATCTAACAAACAATTGTGTATCATACCACACTCCTCCATGTAAGTGCATATCGGGTAGGATACATTCCCTGCAAAATATGTATGGACATGGAAGAGTGCTTATTTAAATAGTTTAACAACAATTTATATATCGCACATACACCTCTATGTAAGTACATCTTGTGTAGGATACTTTTTCTGCAAAATATGTTTGAACATAGATGGGTGATTATTTGTCACTGCCAAATTTTCTAATGTAACATGTAACACTCCTCTATGTAAGTACATATTACGTAGGATCTTTTTACTGCATAATATGTATGAACATAAAAGAGTGCCAATTTTCTAATGTAACATGTAACTCTTCTCTTTGTAAGTACATATTACGTAGGATCTTTTTCCTGCCTAATATGCGTGAACATAGAAGAGCGCTGATTTGTAATTGCCCTGTTTCTAAATGTCTTGTCCTTTTTTTAGTTAGGAAACATGGGTCCCAGTCCCATTTTAGTCTATTTTATGGTACAATTGATGTTGACTAGTGGTTAAGAAAATAAAGAATTTAAATGAAGCTTATCCTTCAATACCAACTTTCTCAAAAGTAGTTGTGGAATTTTGGATGGTGCAAAAGCAACACGCACAACACCACAAAACCACCTTCCAAGAAACCGCAGCGGTGACCTCCAGAAGTGAATATCGGTTCCACAGATAGGATCCCCGAACACTTTCAAGATCTCATCTTCCTATGTGACTCCGATAGGAAATATTTTTTTTAAACATATTATTAATACTATCATTTTTTTTGTTATTATTATTTTCCATATCTAACTTTTAACGGGTAATACCTGCCCATATTTTGTGTGTTTTGTTTTTTCCCCCGTCAGCTTTCACAAAGTTACACCTGCAGTAGTCTCAAGCTTGTTTCACAACTGTCAAAATACAAACCGGACCCCTTTTCCTTAAGTGTATTACGGTAATGCAGGAAGGCAAATTAGAAGTATTATTATTATTATTATTATTATTATTATTATTATTATTATTATTATTATTATTATTATTATTATTATCTATGATTATATTATTATTATTCTATTATTAATTATTATTTATACTTATTTATTATTTTAATATTATTATATATTATTTTTATTATTATTCATTAATTTATTATAATATTATTATTATTATTATTATTATTATTATTATTATTATTATTATTATTATTATTATTATTATTATTATTATTATTATTATTATTATTATTATTATTATTGTGATAATAATATAACTTCATTTTAGGTAGTTGGTATCTCATCTAAGTTATATTTAGCGTTTTTTAAATCATGTTTTCTACACGCTCCTCCACTTCTCTTCCTTCTTTTATTTCCTTTTCTCTCTTACCTCCTGCTGCACTCGATATGCCTGATGAAACTCCTACGACGAAAAACATACAACTCCAGCAATTCTTCCCCGAAAATCCGGAAGTATGGTTTACAATTGCTGATGCGATGCTCTGTAATATACACGATGAAAAGTTAAGCTATGCGCGTGTATTAAATGCTCTCCCTGAGAGCTGTTTGCTTAAAATTAGGGACACACTCCTTTACTATTTCTGCTTCCACCACTCCCTACACGGCACTAAAAGAGCTTATTATAAGCAAGTTAGCTCCTTCTTAAGAGGAAAAGATTACCACCCTATTACAAGGAATCTCCTTAGGGGATCAGAAGCCCTCTGAATTGATGGTGCAGATGTTCTCCTTACTAAGCGGTACACCTACTCCGAGGGAGACAGAGATCGAGCGGCACCTTTTCTTGCAAAAACTTTCGAGCTCCATCCACGTCATTATTAGTTCTTTAGACACCACTCTCAGCCTCCAAGATCTCGCTGCAAAGGCAGACAGGATACTGCGGCCACACCATCTCAAATCGTCCAACGTTCTAGCAGTTACTCCTTCCTCTTCTTCCTCACTTTTACCCCAGCTTACAGCTGCATCCTATAAAAATAAATATTGAAATTTCATTAAAAAACGTAATTTTAAGATACCTAAAACTTAATAAATTCGTTTTTCCGCTTTCTGAAATTGCATTTCAATGAAACACATTATTTTTTCATATGATGAAAATACCGCAAAACTTGCTTTTGAGAATTACAAAAATATATCTAATGTTGAAATTGATAAAAAAAAATGTACTTTTAAGAGTCATAAATTTTTAATGTGAAAATTTAAGAAAAAGCGTAAATTTTTATTAAAAAAGGTTTTCAACAGTAATGAAATATTTGGTATATAAAAACAAACATTGAAATTTCATTAAAAATCGTAATTTTAAAGACAGCTAAAACTATTAATAAATTCGCCTTTCTGCTTTCTGAAATTGCATTTCAATGAAATTCACAATTTTTTAAAATGTTGAAAACTCTTTTAAAAACTTAATTTAAGAAATACAAAATAATTTCTTATGTTGAAATTTATGAAAAAATGTACTTTTAAGAGTCCTAAATTTTTAATGTGAAAATTTAAGAAAAAGCGTAATTTTTAAGTTAATTTTTTTATTAAAACAGGTTTTCAACAGTAACGAAATATTTAGTATTTAAAACAAATATTGAAACTTCATTCAAAAACGTAATTGTAAAACGCCTAAACTAATAATAAATTCGTTTTCTGCTTTCTGAAATTGCATTTCAATAAATCATTATTTTTTCAAATGCTAAAAATACCGCTAAAAACTTGCTTATGAGAATTACAAAATAATTTCTTTGTTGAAATTTATGAAAAAATGTACTTTTAAAAGTCTTAAATTTTTAATGTAAAAATTTAAGAAAAAGCGTAATTTTAGGAGTTCAAAATTTTTTATTAAAACAGGTTTTCAACTGTAATGAAATATTTGGTATATAAAAACTAATTGATATTAAAAAATTTAATTTTAAGACACCTAAATCTATTAATAAATTTATTTTTCGGCTTTTGGAAAGTGCATTTGAATGAAATACATCAATTTTGAAAATGTTGAAAATTCCTTTAAAACTTAATTTTAAGAAATACAAAATAATTTCATATATTGAAATTTATGAAAAAATGTACTTTAAGAATACTAAATTTTTATTGTGAAAATTTAAGAAAAAGTGTAATTTTAGGAGTTCAAAATTTTTATTAAAACAGGTTTTCAACAGTAATGATATATTTAGTATATAAAAACAAATATTGAAATTTCATTTTAAAAAAACGTAATTTTAAGACACCTAAATCTATTAATAAATTCGTGTGTCTTTTTTGTGAAATTGTATTTCAAAGAAACACATTATTTTGTCAAATGTTGAAAATACCTTTAAAAAAATAATTTTACGAATTACAAAATAATTTCTTATGTTGAAATTTATGAAAAAATGCACTTTTGAGAGTCCTAAATTTTTAATGTGAAAATTAAAGAAAAGGCGTATCATTAGGAGCTCAAAATTTTATTAAAACAGGTTTACAAAATTAATGAAATATTTAGTATATAAAAACAAATATTGAAATTTCATTAAAAAATGTAATTTAAAGACACTTAAATCAATTAATAAATTCGTTTTTCTGCGTTCTGAAATTGCATTTCAATGAAACACATTATTTTGTTAAATGCTGAAAATAACGCTAAAAACCAGGGTTGGGGATTTGTTTTAGAAAAAAATCAATTTTTGATTTTTTTGATTTTATTGATTTTTTTGATTTTTTTGATTTTTTTTCAGATTCGTGACGTCACGCGAAATATATATATACATAATATATATATATATATATATATATATATATATATATATTAATATATATATATATATATATATATATATATATATTATATATATATATATATATATATATATATATATATATATATATATATATATATATATATATATATATATATATATATATATATTATTATTATATATATATATATATATATTATATATTATAAAGTAACATATAAAGATAGAGTGTGACTGAGTGTCCCATTCAACCCATAAAAAATTAAGAATTAAGAATAAATTTTTTAAAAATAATTAAATGTAAATTAATGAATAGTAATTATAATTAAGAAGCCACAAATGGGCCTACCTGACTGTCCCAGTCAACCAACAATAATTAATAATAAGAATAATAATTAAATAGCCGCATTGGCCCCTCTAAGATGTTCCAGTAAATCCATTATAATTAATAAATAAGAATAATAATCTTGCTTTAGCCGCATGAGGCTATCTAGACTGTCCCAGTCAACTCATATAATTAATAATTAAGAATAACTATTAAGAAGCTGCATTAACCCCTCTAGAATGTCCCAGTCAATCCATAATATATAGGGCCTAAGAATAATACTTAAAAAGCCGCATGGTCCCTATTTAGGACTGTCCCGTCAACCAACAAAATTAATAATTAAGAAGCCGCAATTGGCCCCTCTAAGAATGTCCCAGTCAAACCATAATAAATAATAATAAGATAATACTTAAGAAGCATATGGGCCTATCTAGACTGTCCCAGTTAACAATAGTATTATTAATAATTAAAATAATAATTAAGCAAGCCGCAATGATCCCTCTAGAATGTCCCAGTCAACTCATAATAAATAAAAATAATACTTAAGAAGCCGCATGGTCCTTTTTAGACTGTCCCCAGTCAACCAATAAAACATTAATAATCAAAAGGCCGCATTGGCCCCTCTAGATGTCCCAATTACCATAAAAAATTAAGAATTAAGAATAATTTTTTTAATAATATTAATATTACTTAATGAATAGTATTTAAATAATTAAGAAGCCCACATGAAGCCGTACCTAGACTGTCCAGTCAACCAACAAATTTATAATATAAGAAATAATGTTTAAAAAGCCGCATGGACCTACCTAGATTGTCCCAGTCAACCCATAACAATAAATAATTAAGAATAAACTATTCTTAATTATTAAATATTATGGGTTGACTGGGACAGTCTAAATAGGCCCATGCGGCTTCTGAATTATTATTCTTATTTATTAATTATTATGGATTGACTGGGACATTCTAGAGAGGCCAATGTGGCTTTTTAATTATTATTCTCAATTATTGTTGGTTGACTAGGACAGTCTAGGTACGCCCATGTGGCTTCTTAATTCTAAATACTATTCATCAATTACTTTAATTATTATTAAAAATTATTCTTAATTCTTATGGGTTGACTGGGACATTCAAGAGGGGCCAATGCGGCTTTTCAATTATTAATTTTTATTGGTCGACTGGGACAGTCTAAAAAGGACCATGCGGCTTCTTAAGTATTATTATTATTTATAATGAGTTGACTGGAACATTCTAGAGGGATCAATGTGGCTTGATTATTATTTTTAATTATTAATTATTATTGGTTGACTGGGACAGTCCAGATAGGCCCATGCGACTTCTTAAGTATTATTCTTATTTATTATTTATTATGGGTTGACTGGGACATTCTAGAAGGGCCAATGCGGCTTCTTAATTATTAATTTTTATTGGTTGACTGGGACGGTCTAAAAAGGACCCAGCAGCTTCTTAAGTATTATTCTTATTTATTACGAGTTGACTGGAACATTCTTGAGGGTCAATGCGTCTTCCTAATTATTATTTTTAATTATTATTTATTATTGGTTGACCGGGACAGTCTAGATAGGCCCATACGGTTTCTTAAGTATTATTCTTATTTATTATGGCAGCGGTTCCCAACCTTTTTGAGACTATTACCCATAAAGCGGGTTAGATATTAACAAATACCCCCCCCCCCAAAAATGTTTAGTTTAAAAAACAAATTAGCTATTAGCTATTGCATTTTTTTTCTTAAAATTACGAAAAATTAATATTGTTTTTAATTAATTTTAATCATTCAAATAAAGAAAAAACCTGTGTTTTAGCAATTTATTATTAAATCAAGAAGAAATGTAAGCCAATAGATGTTTTGTAATTGGCTTAATTTTTAACAATTTTTTATATTTTTGCATTTTCGGCCAATGCACATCATAAAATGTTCTCCAAATTCAATAGTTCCCCGCAAAGTTAACATTGCAAACATTGCCAAATCACTTTCAAAACGCTGTAAGTTTGTGCGAAACGGGGGGGATCAGTAATTTTCAAGGATTTTCCCGATAATAATGGATACTCTCTAACCAATCTTTCGCCAAAATGTTGTTAGTTATGTATCTTTGAAATCTATTTTCAGTGTTGTGTCTTTGTAAAGTCAAAGGAATTGTGGTTTGTTTTCAATTTCAGTATCTTGAAAAATTCTTTCATCCACTGAAAAGGGTTTTAGCACCTAAGCTTTTACTTGCTGATTTTCCAAATCAGGAAAATATTTGCTGATATAATGTACTATTGATGACAAGTGGAGAGTTATTTGATCTGTGAATGAGCATTTTTCATTTCTCCCGTCGAGCACCATTGTTAGTTCTGGGAACATCTAAACGTCCTCAACTCCAGCTCGGCGTTGGTAAAGCTGCAATTTGAGAAAAAACTGGCAACTTATCTTGAGCTGTTAAAATATTCGTCATATTCTCTTGCAAGGTTTATTTATTTATTTATTTCTCCAAAGGCTTGTATTAAGTATTTTAGGTAATAAAATTTATTACCTAAAATTTTCTAATTCGCTAACTAATCACGAATGATTAATGATTAGGTAATTAGTTAGATTTGATACCGATAATTTTGTTAATGATTTTGTTTTGTGACTGAGATGATAGAATCCTTGTACTTATCTTTACCCCTTGGAAAATCCCATTTTACCCCTTTGGGGGTAATTACCCCCAGGTTGGGAATCGCTGTATTATGGGTTGAATGGGACATTCTAAAGAGGCCAATGCGGCTTCTTAATTATTAATTATTATAATAAATAATAAATAAGAATAATACTTAAGAAGACGCATAGGCCTATCTGGACTGTCCCAGTCAACCAATAATAATATATATATAATTAATAATTAAAAATAATAATTAAGAAACCGTATTGACTCCTCTAGAATGTCCCAGTCAACTCATAATAAATAAGAATAATAATACTTAAGAAGCCGAATGGTCCTTTTTAGACTGTCCCAGTCCACCAATAAAAATTAATAATTAAGAAGCCGCATTGGCACCTCTAGAATGTCCCAGTCAACTCATAATAAATATCAAATAATAAATAAGAAGAAATAAGAAGCCGCATGGGCCCATCTAGACTGTCCCAATCAACCAATAATAATTAATAATTAAAAATAATAATTAAGAAGCCGCATTGACCCCTCTAGAATGTCCCAGTCAACTCATAATAAAATAAGAATAATGCTTAAGAAGCCGCATGGTCCTTTTTAGACTGTCCCAGTCAACCAATAAAAATTAATAATTAAGAAGCCGCATTGGCCCCTCTAGAATGTCCCAGTCAACCCATAATAAATAATAATAATACTTAAGAAGTCGCATAGGCCTTTCTAGACAACTTCACGCCTATTCTTATCCTCAAAGCCAAAAATCTACCTCCTCGCTGCTTTACGTTGCGCTCTCTCCAGCATATCTATGTCTTTTCTAATAAGGATGCTAAAATTGTAGGCAATATTCAAATACTGGCCTAACATTATCTATTATACGACATTATACAAAAACAAAATATGTAATTAGTCTGCATCTGACATTAATTTTCAATTTTTAACCCTATAGGCCCTAGCTCTGGGTTCAAAATCTTACAATGGAAACAATGAACAGCAACACTAAAGAATGTTACAGTAATTACGGGTTACAATGACAATAGTTTGTTGAAAATTGATAAAAAATATATTAAAAACTTCATAATATATATAGTTTATTTTAATTTTTTATTTCTATTGAAGTTAAATCACTTAAATATACAAAAAAATAAAAAAAATCTATAAAAAAATAAAAATATCAATAAAATCAAAAAAATCATGATTTCTTTATAAAAAAATCAAGTAAAAAAATCATTTGATTTTTTTAATTTGATTTTTTTCGTGCCATCCCTTATATATATATATATAGGTTATATATATATAATATAAAAAAAATAATTTATTATGCATATAATAAATATATATATACATATATATATATCATATTTATATATATATATATATATATTATAGTATATATATATATTTTTGTTCACAGAAAATATGAAAATTAACAAATCTTTATGAAGAAAGAATTTAAAAGAGGGATCTTTCAAAGATAGTTGATTTTAAATTTTTTACTATAAAAAACTTTACAACTATTTATATATAGGGGGTATTATTAATTATTAAAAAATTTATATATATAAAAAAAATGGGGAAAGAAGTCCTTTTTTTAGTAGCTGATGTTCTTTCCTCTTATGTGGATAACTGCAATTAGACTATCCGTTTTGGAACCAATGAACCATCTGAAAGGATGGACTTTTAGTTACTGTTTCTATTATATATTATTATATTATTATTTATTATGTATTATTATTATTATTATTATTATTATTATTATTATTATTATTATTATTATTATTATTATTATTATTATTATTATTATTATTATTATTATTATTATTATTATTATTATTATTATTATTATTATTATTATTAAAATCTAAAATTTGACTTTTAAATCTCTTTTTTTGAACTTAGATAGTAAACTTTTAGGTAATTAGTTATTAATATTAAGTTTTAATAATTTAGGTAAGATTCTCTCTTCTTTCATGCCATAATAAATTTGGAGGGCAATAAAACTAAATTACACCAATAGCTAAAATGAATTTAGTTTGAAATGCTTACCCTTTTTAGAAATTGTAATTTCCTCTATTATGTGAAATCCTTTCATCCAGGAGTGCAGGCCCTTGTTGTTAATTAAGGCTCTGTTATTGTTTCTTCAGGCCTAGGTTACTAGGTATGGTAGCCTAGGCCACTTAGTTATATGTAAAAAAAATAAAATATAAATTTTTAGTTATTTGTTATTATTATTTTCTTTTTTATTCCTTGGCCATTTTGAAGTATTATGTTTCGATATTAAATCTTTTAATTTTTATTATATTATTTGTTTATAT